>BOSO01002036.1:0-40405 GCA_018403395.1 Gorsachius goisagi
GGGGAATCTCTGCCCTGGCACCTGGAGCACCTCCTCCCCTCCTTCTTCTCGAACACTGTTGTTCACATTACTGTTTCACACTCTCTTTTTTACCCTCCTCTTCCACCCAAGTGCTGGTTTAAATATGTTACCGCAGAGGCACTGCCGGCTCAGTTGGAGCCATCTGGAACCAGCTGTGTCCAGCCCAGGGCCACCCCAGCCTCTCCTCACAGAGGCCGCCCGTGTAGCCCCCCGCTGCCGGCACCTTGTCACGTACACCTCTTCTTTTCTTTTTCTCTTTTCCTTTTCTTTCTCTTTAATTTCCTTTTCCTCTCTGCTTTCTCTTTCTACTCCTCAGTCTTCTATTTTCTCTCCCTATTTATTCTCCTCTCTGCCTCGTCTCCATCTCATTCTCTTCCCTCTCATTCTTTCTTTCCCTCACCTTTCTCTCCATTCTATAATATCCTACTCCAATAAAAGAATCAACTTTTTTTAAAGCAGAAGTATAAAATAATAATAAACCTTTTTATGAAACAAGAAGAATTGAAATCAATAAATTTAGTTTTTTGTTCATTTCAAAGAAAGTGTATCATATCTTACTCCTTCTCACTCACAAAAATTCAGGGAAATCTCCAGAGTTTCCTTCTTTGTTTCTTCTCCCCAGTTTTCAATTAGTGCATGACTTCTAGCTGAAGGAATTTAGAATTTTGAAACTAAATGTCAAATTCTGCAATAATTATGCAAAAGTATCATGTTGATTTTTAGCATCCAAAACATTGTATCCAATCCAAAAAAGAGGAAAAGGAAATTAGAACATATGAGAATGACCTATTTCTACATCTTCAGTTCACACTCAATTGACGAAAAAAAATTTCTAAAATATATTGTATCATGTCAAAGAATGAATGAATGAAAAGAAATATTCCTTCCCTTACAAAAGATTTTTCTCTATATTCTTGCATTTGTAGAATAATTCAGCACTTGAGAATGTGACCACACAACCACCAATACAAGCAGAAAAAACAAACCGATGTAAAGAATAAGGAAGCTGGGAGTAATCACGAATAAATAAAAATTAGATTCAAAAGCAAATTACTGTTTTCTAGTTATATTCATTCCTACAAAAATAATTCTGTAAGCAAGATGATACTTTCACACTTTACTTTAAAATAAATGTAACTACTGCAACTTTGCTGACTAACAAGTGTCAGTTACGTCCTTAAAATACTTTTGTTAAGAGCTCTTTCCTGTAAGGAAAGCCTGAAAATAAATATAGAACAGGCAATCACAGTACATCCTGTACCTTTAAAAATATAGCAACATATGATTTATTGTATTGGGTCAAATTAAAATATTTGGGTGGATGTGAAATGTTTAAGTTTTACTTGTTGTACATAAGGGAGTTTAACTTGGCAAAACAGCATAGCAAAAGGTTCTTTCCTTCCCTCAAAGGACAAAGCAGATACTTTTATTTTTGTGTTTTAACTTAATCCAGCTGTTGCAATTCATACTATTAGTAAATCTCCTTATTCTTTTTTGACTTACAACAGCTCATTAAGTCTGGAATGGAGAGACTTAACTTTCTATTTAATTTATAACTAAAAGTTAATCTGATTTCAACATGTCACAACGTTTTAAAATTATAACAATAGTAACCATCAAATAATTTGTAAAAACAAAGCACTGATAACTAAAATAGAAGTTTTAGACTGGCCATTCTTGATAGGCACATCATTCCATCTGAAAGGAAGCTTGATTCTGCTGAAGTCATTAAAATTAAGTCCCTTTGAATGTATGGGCTGAGACACACACATAGAAAGAAAGAGCCAAAGAATCGTAACATAATATGGCATCACAAGTAAAATCCAGTCTTAACCAGAAATTGTTTTCTGTTAGTCATCCCAATCACTGCATCTAAATATTTTTTAATAAAGAATTAAATGGTAAGTATAAATCAATTGATGGTACCAATCATGTAATTAATTCCTGGATCGTAAGCCTGGGCACAGATAATCTTATATTGCTACTACTTCAGTTTATACAGTTCAGTACATCATCTGACTGAATGATATTTTGATGCAATTCTTTACATTAGCATCCTTAAGCTGCTACTACAGAGAAAGGTTGGATTGGGTTTGGTAGTGTTGGTTTTGGATGCAAGGGACAGACAGCTAAGACCATACATACAGTTTGAAACTGCCTAATTTTCACTGTCCATGAAAAGATTCCCTGACTGAAAGCAAGCAGTCTTTAAAAAACAAAACAAAACTTCCTGCTCGTCATATATTCATAAAGATTTCTTCTCAAAAAGTTCCTTACTGTCCTTTATAGGTCATAGTATTTTTTCCTTGTGATAACTGTAGGGGACACATATTATTTTTGACACAAGGATTCCATATTTATTAACGGCTACCTAAAGTATTTAGTAGTCTGTAAACCAAAAACTCCAGGTGTATTGGTAACATAAGAAAAAGCAAGCAAGCAAGAACAAGTAATGGGGGCCATCTGTAAGAGAAAATAGTAATTGTCTAGATCCCACACTTATTTTATTTATAATTTAAATATAAAAGCATGCAAGTGAATCTCCTTCAGGAAAAAAGGTACAGAATGGTATATATAGATAGATTCCTGATAGCAGATAAATGTATCTTAAGCAAGTTTATTGAAACATATAAAAGATACAGCACTAGCTACAGATGCTGTAAGATGCTAAATAAGGTGACTTGGTTAGCTATTTCTGCTTCTTTTTTCTTTATTAAGTACTACCCCTCAGCAAAAGAGCTACTAGATCCCGTTTTCCTTTCCTCATATTACATGAGAACCAAAATGAAAACCAAAAGAAATGGGGGGAAAAAAAAAAAAATCAATCTGTAGTCTCCTTTAGCTATTGAGGGCAAACAGCAAAACAGTTCTTAGGAATCTTTTGAACTCTTTCCCATAGTCTTTGTATCGGAATAACTGAGCGAAGGACGTATTTGAGTATAGTTTTGTGATTTACAACTTTATATGTATGTAAGTGCATATATATGCATACAGAGGTGAATTTGTGTCTGTAGATACATTTAAACACTCAAGCACATACCGTATTTAAGTTCTTTTATTTATACTTTCATTTGATATATATGTTTTGGTTCTCAGTTCTCTGTTAATACTGTAAATATATGCCAGCCACACAATTACTAGTTCTATCATACAGCTACCATAAAACAGCCTCCCTGACAAATACAGAGTTTATTCGGATTACAAGCAGAAGATGGGAGCTTTCTATACAATTGGAAGAAATCGCATCTTACATAAAACCTATTTTTCCTTCACATGATAGTACGTAAGCAAGCAAAAGATGGTTAAGCACTTTTTAAATTCTGTTTTGAAATGAAGAGTGTGTACATAACTTAATTTCACAGTAAGTAAGACAACTACCTATGAGACTCAAAATAAATAAAATTAAATTCCTATCAGCTAGCCTTAGATAGGAAAGAAATTCAGGTATGTAACACATTTTCTGAACTGTTATACCTGATCTTTTCCATAGTCCTCGGACAGTGAAATTCTGAGGCTTTTTTTGGTCTTGATTCTATAAAAACATACTTCACAATTTTAAATTAAATATGCCAGTGCATGACTATAAGAGAACTGGTAAATTTTTCAATTCATGCAATATGAAGGGGGGGGAAAAAAAAAAAAAGGGAAAATAATTATTTCAATGTTTTTTTCCCTTTCAGTTAAGAAATGGTTTAATTACAGGTAGACTGAAACACATACACATATCTTTATAGAAACAGAAAGACATCCACAGCAAACTGTTCCAGAGAATAAATTATTACTAGAAAATGATGCTTTCATAGAAAGCCTGACAATGTTTTCTTCTTTCACATTCAAGTAAAACACATCTAATTCAGTCTGCCAGAAATGGCTATGCTTCTGCTCTGTGAAAAATATGCTAATGAAGAAAATAAGGACTTGACAATTTACTGAATAGTAAGCGGAAAATCTGTAATGAATTGCCTGTGTTGTAGTGTTCAGTTTAGGCTCTTATTTTTTTTTCCCCCCAGTTGCTATGGAATACTAGAAATAGCATTAAAAAAAAAAAAAAGATTATACCATTTTCTGGGATGTTTTGCAATGTCCCTTAAGACAGAGTGCTTAGAAATAAAGACAAAAGTCAGCTATGGGATAAATGAAATTCAAAGCAGTAATAAATAATAGGCTTAAATACTAACTTTTCAGAGCAAAAGAGAAATACAGGGAACAAAACAGAAATGCCAAAAAAATCCAGCCCCAAGAAATAAATCTCTATCAGCAACTAGAGAATTGAAACCGAGAGTAATTCATTTTACACCTGCAAGAAAAAGCTGCTTCTTAGGTTACCCGGATGTTGCAACAAAAGCTCATAAATCCATTAACCCAGGCCTGTCTTCAAGTTCCCAGCCAGACTTCAATTTTCACTGCAGGTTTGAAGTCTTCAACAGATTAAACTATTTTCCTGAGAATATTTTACCAGAGTGTTCAATCAAAAGGTAACTCCTCCTAGCTAGAGTCTCCATATCATTCTGTGCTTGAAAGTTCGTTATACATGGCTGCTCCTGATGTGCTGAATCGCATTCACCCAAATACTTTCTAAGTTTATTCTTGCCTTTTCTAAGCACAAGAGAGCTGAACAAGGTTGCTGGCTACTCAGCAACAGTTCTCGCATTTTGCCTCTAACTAGCATATGCTGAAATTAAGCTCTCTTGCAAGTCTTGTTTCTGACTTTTATTTTAAAATACTAGTCTATTACCTATGTACTTTAACCTTAATATGTGACAGATACTCACTTCAAAACAATGATGGAAAGAGAGCACATTCTGTCAATTCTCAGTTTTCCCAAAGATACTTTTTAAAGTTTTGGCTCTGGACAACGGTGGACAACTATTACTGGAAAGGTCTTCTGTGTCCTTACTCCTCTTAGAAAGATGCTGGCAAAGCAGGCTGATAAAGGTAGTAAAATCGAAGAACATACATATCTACCTACCTTCCACATAGTCATGGTTTTGTTTATAGAACTGCAGGGAGACTTTGGATAAAAGAACAGGAAAACACTCTGTAGACTGTGGAAGGTCTCATCTCTTCAGTCATTTTAAAAAAGAAATCAGGCTTAAAGCACTACACTCTAGGAAACATACTATACACACACACACACCCGTACCCAACCCCAACCCCAACCACCAAAACAAACAAAAAAACCACCCCAAACAAGCAAACCAAAAAAACTTGCACTGCGGGGAGGACTGATTAAAGATCAGGTGAAACTTCCCTAACATAACTTCTGTGACTATCTGATTGATTTGAATGTGTTTAGATCTCTTGGCTATCCTTATTTAATTTCTCTTCCTGAAAGAGAGACACAAACTTTAACACAGAATTACTCTTTAAATTACAGAAACATTAAAGAAAAAAGTATGTAGCACACTTACTTAAATATTGCTAAAAGAGAAATTACACTTTCTAGGAGAAATGTGGAAAGACATAACACTATTCTACACTTCACAATAATGCTATGCATGTGGTAACACCAATTTACAAAGCAGGAGGTTTCTCTTTTCACCAGCCTGAATTACATTACTATTTTTCAGTCTCTTTCCATAATAGTCTACACCGAGAGACACAACATAGGAACAAGAAAACACAAATTCTTGCATTAAACATCAAAATATATTGATAAAGGAATTATTACACTATGCAAAAAAAAGCCAACACTGAATTTGTTGACAAATTTACACTATTTAGTCACAGCTGATATTCATCTCCTACTTCAAAATAAAATGTCCTTTAATACAAACTGTTGTCATTACTGCACAAAATAACTGGTAAAACTTACAAGATCATCAGCACCTGCACCGCTATCCATTATTTGTTATATCCAAGTTGTTGGATTTCCTCTTGTGTTTAAAAAGGAATATCTTTCATATGTTCTTAACATATTATGGGGGTCTTAATTTCAGCAAATTAGGCTGTGATAAAGAAGGCGTGTGCATGCATTCAAAGATAAAATATTTTTGCAATACAGACCTTTAGAAGTTGAAACATGTTTATCACGCTATTGCAGCTAAATAAATTAACTTAAAATTTTAACATTTCCACTGAATTATTGTAACTTGATTATCTAATGATCATATGGTCCACTCTCCCTTACCGGCAAAGCATCAAACAAATAAAAAAGCTTTAAACACTGCACATAATGTTCTTTGAGAAAATACAGATTAGGCTTGGGTGGGTGGAGCAGAAATCTAAGCAAAGTGAAGTAAAACCTAAGCACAAGTAAAATAAAAATATTTTAATAGTACCAAGGAAGCAAGTGTGTCTCAGAGACTATATTCCTGTTTTTTCAGTCTTTGCATTCACATTTTGCACAGCTGCAAATAGATTTAAAGCAAACAACTTTATGGCAGATATTTTAAAAAATTTAAAAAAAAATAAATCAAGCAGCACTACTTCCTATCACTTCTATGAAAGGTGGAAAGGTGTTTACCACATATGTTTTAGCACCCAGACTCAAAGAACTGTTTTACCAAATGGAAAAGCAAAGTACTGAACACTATATGAGCAAAAATGTATATGGAAAAGTAACAGTAACATAATAATCTTTAAAAAATGAGGATCAACTGTTCTGGAATCTCAGTTCACCTGAGCATAAAGGAATAGACTTCAACACGTTGACAAATCAGGGGCAAAGTACAAAAGGGGAAGCCATATGAACCAAACTGTTGTAAATCATCTATTTAAGGTCCCAGACATGATGAAATGATGGAATTGTGTTTTTATTTCCTCATAAGTGGTCCTGGAACCAAACTGAAGAAGAAAGCTTGGTTGGTCCTGAGCCATAATGTGAAATAAATACTGAAATCTGGGATGTCCATATTGTATTACTTAAGAAAATTTCAGGCACATAGAATGGTCTAAGGATGGAATTTCAGTCCTCATATGGGAAGGGAAAAAGGATGACAGCAGACTGAGGTAACTGGAGACCATGGGATTGGTGACCCAGTTTGAGAAAGAGGGAAGATTCACGTAGCAGCAATTCTTGGGACAAGGGATTGCATGTGGATGGGAACTAGTAGAGATAGTGCAACACCAATATAACGGACAGGCTATTGGGAGTGGACAAGCAGAGGAATCATAGAATACCAGGTTGGAAGGGACCTCAAGGATCATCTGGTCAATGACCAGGCTATATTTTCAGCTCTGCATTTAGTTTTGAAAAATATTAGTTTGCTTGTCTCTCCATTCTCTTTTCACATATACTCAATTAATATTCTTAAGAACAGTATCCTCCGAAGTATTCTGTCATACTCAAAAGATTCTTACTATTTACATTGTGCCATTTCTCATCTGAAATGTTTCCAAAATTAAATCCACACCTTAATAAAACTAACAAAAGAATTTCCATCTGTGACACACGCATGATTAGCCTGTCCGTAACAGCTGGGGCACCTGTTACTACATGCGTCATGAAAAACAAAAAAAACCCAAACCAAACAAAGAGGTAATTTCATAAAACATGCTCACATGCAGACTGATTTTACTAGACTGTTTACTGAAGTCCCTAGACAGAGACTCTGCTGTCCTGTGAAAGGAAGAGAAGCAGCATTAAAACAAAAAAGTACCACAGATAATTTCTAAAAACTGACATATGGAGAAAAAAATTAAGATAATGGTGGCTCATGCAAAAAAAAAAAAAATAAAAAAAAAGGTAGTTAAATGTCTTACATTGAAATACTTCTTTTATAGTTATACACAATGGTAAAAGCCACATCACTAATAAATAAAAATTCTGTTCTCTTTTCAATTAGCTTAGAGAAAACATTTGAGGTTTTATTATTTTACAACTGTTTCATTAGCACCCAAAATCAGTTTGCCAAATCAATAGAAAGATGGGATTATCACTGTACAGACACAAGCAAGCTAGCTTTAAACTAATGGTAGGCTAATCACAATGCAGCAACATGGAATCAGAAATTAACAACCCTGTTCTTAAGCTCAAGTTAATTCCATAGTTGTTTTAGAGCTACATCACTGTAAAAACCAAAATTATTATCACAGAGGTGACATGGGTATGATTATACAAGTTATAGTTCCAACATTGGAATGCAATAATGTAGGAAAGCCATCAGTTTTTACCAGGTTAGACTGCACTGTGGCATAGCAATGCTGGGAATGCCTAGGCAAGAAGGAGCAAGCCCGAGATTTTCAGCTGGTGAATTGCTGCTATCAGAACTGCCTACCAAATTAGGCAGTTTGTTGTTACGCTGGGAAGAACAGCGTTTCAAAGAGGTGTCTGAAGTGAAGTGTCTGAATCTTTTATGCAGAAAGACAGGTTGTACTGAAAGTTTGTTTCTTTCACTGCTCTACAGCCAAAAGCCACATCTGTAGAGACATAAAAATCAACCTAATCATGCCAGGCAAAAGAATGGAAGTAGCTTTCTCTCTCTCTTCCCATCAAGGCTTCCTTTCAGTCCATTGCAGGGAATAACTACCTTCAAGACAAAGCAGCACACTCCTTCAGCTGTTGAGGCTCCCAAATAAATTCTATCAGACATATGCAACCACAGAAGCCTCTTAACTGTCTGTGCTCTTCCATTAACAGTCAGAGCCTTAAGACAAAAACTGTGGTTCTTCCAGGGAAACTTTTAAAAGCTTTTGATTATTGGAGGGCATTTGCTTTTTTTTTTTTTTTTTTTTTTTTAAGTGGAAGATAAAAAATATGGCTTGTTAATAATTATGAATCACAATGGCATCTTGGAATTACTTTACAGAGAAAGGAAGTAAAAATTTCTCTGTCTACATGCATACACAATAAAACAAGGAACTTGAAAATGATAAACAACAGAAGAGAGTTGCCAGCTCATTCAGCCTATTTACAGAAAGAGCAGCATTCAGAATGGGTTTTATTTTTAAGTCAATAGCTCTAAGGATGAAGTATGCAAAGGCTTAAAGAGGCACTGTCAAAAAGATCAAAGGATTCAGAATTGACGGTAATATTTTCAGGAGTACCATCTCACTTCAGAGCTAAAGACAGACCCTGCACAGATCATGTGTTTTATTCCATTGATGACTCCGCTCAGCAGTTCAAAGTGGGTTCAGTTCTAGCTAACCCACTAGTTTAATATTTCTGCACAAAGAGTGTAAATCTAGTAAGAGTGTCTTGAGATTTATTAGGATCATACTTTTCTGCTTTCCTAGGCTCAGAAGACTTAATAAGTTATGATATTATTTGTGATAGATACTGTAACACTGTGGAGTGCAGAAGAAACAGTACTACTGCCAGTGCCAGTGGCAAGAATCTTTTCTTAGTCTTCTGAAAGACTACTGTCACAACAATAAATCAATAGATAGCTTAACCTTGCTTAGCAAATACAAAAGATGCAGAGAAAGAAAGGAGGAGGAGTTAGGACTGATGCCGTGATTCTCACAGTTGAAATGAAGATCAACAAAGAAACATCAAGAGAAAGAAGTTTCAAATTCCTATTGGAAAATGAAAACCAGAATGAGAGGAAGGATTTTGTTTTAACCTCTTCTGTGAATTACCTGAACAGAACAATCAAAGTCACTTGACAATACAAAGGTCAGTTACCCTAGCTGAACAGCAAAAATACTACAAAATTATCCTATTCCAGGGTTCACAGTCCTGAGTTTAATGGAGAAGGAAAATAAATAGCTAGCATAGCTGTGGGCTAAAGTTGCACTCCAAAAAATTAAACATTGCTTGTCCCATTTTGAAAGCTTATTGGCTTTTAACTTGTACTGAGAATCTCTGGCTTTAATCTTATCCAGACAAGTCAATTTCCCAGCCTCACCAAGAAAAGGAGAAAGGGAACTACAGAAAGCCAAGACATATTCTAGGGTTATTAGGATCAAACATTTATCAGATTTTAGCTGGATATTCTCCCCTAGGACTCAAACAATATGTACAGTCAAGTACTGCCCAACTGATCTAAAAAAATTCAAAGAAAAATATGGATGTTATGGTTTAGCCCCAGTCAGCAGCAAAGCATCACACAGACACTCGCTCACCCCTCCCACCCTGGAGGGACTGGGGAGAGAATCAGAAGAGCGAAAGCAAGAAAACTTGTGGGTTGCGATAAGAACAGTTTAATAATTGAAATAAAATAATAATATAAATAATAAATTGAAATGAAACAACAAAAGAGAGAGAAACAAAACCCAGGAAAAAGTAAGTGATGCAATAGCTCACCACCCACCAACTGATGCCCAGCCAGTCCCCAAGCAGCAATCACTGCCCCCCAGCCAACTCCCCCCAGTTTACATACTGAGCATGATGTCATATGGTCTGGGATAGTCCTTTGGCCAGTTGGGGTCAGCTGCCCTGGCTGTGCCCCCTCCCAGCTTCTTGTGCCCCTGGCAGAGCAGGGGAAGCTGCAAAGTCCTTAGCTAGTGTAAGCCCTGCTTAGCATCAACTAAACCATCAATGTGTTATCAACACTCTTCTCACACTATAATCCAAAACACAGCACTATGCCAGCTACTAGGAAGAAAATTAACTCTGTCCCAGCCAAACCCAGGACAACGGATCAAAGGATATGCTAGTTCATTCCCCTAGTTCAAGGCAGGATCCACCAAATCTACATCATTCCTGACAGACACATACCTAAATTGGTTTTAGAGAGAGCTAGAGATCTCCACATCTCCCCCACAGCTCATGATAGAAATCAACTATACCTGTTAGGAAAAAAAAAAAAAAATAATAAAAAAAAATCTTTGTACATTCTAATCAGAATCTTCTCTCACTACAATTTGAAGGCCTTATTTCTTGTCCTGTCCATATGAGATACACCAAGTAACTTATTCCCTTACTTTTTTCCTATCTTTTATGTATTGGAAGACTTACTACAGCTAAACGCAGACTTCTTTCCTTAATCCAAACACCTAATTCATACCAACTTCTATCTTATTTTTATCTCCCTGATAATTTTAAGCAGTCTTCAATTGCTCCTATCCACCATGAAGGTGCAGTGCCCCACACAGACGGGAACAGATAGGTTATTGCTGGTGGTCCTACAATCATTTTCCAAGTAACGACAAAAAAGGGCAAAACCAAGGCTGCTACTAGAGTCAGAGTTTAATATAGCAAGTAACCAGAAGAATTAGAGAAGTTTTTTTCTGTGAGAATCAGCAAAAATTTTTAAAACACATGACCTATTTAAATATCCCCATTACAATCATGCAGGCACCTCTAGGGAAAAGAAAGACACAGGGACAGAGGAGCATCTGGCAAGTTCCTGGGATCTGTGCTAGGAAGAAAAATCCTTGAACAGAAGACGTAAAAAGCAGTTAGGAAGGAAGGCAGTACTAGGTTTGACTTGAACCAGTGGGGAAGAAGCAGCTGAAAACATTGAGCTTTCATGAAGGGATGATTCTTCATTTTTAGGAAAATAGGGGATAACACAAAAATAAGATGGCCTTCAGGAAATTAAACTTCAGCAAACTCACCTACCCACCATGCACAAAGACATTTCTGTAACATCCTGGTTTTGGCTGGGATAGAGTTCATTTTCTTCCTAGTAGCTGGTACAGTGCTGTGTTTTGGATTTAGCACGAGAATAATGTGAAAACACACTGGTGTTTTAGTTGTTGCTATGCAGTGTTTATGCTAAATCAAGGACTTTTCAGCTTCCTATACTCTGCCAGCGAGGAGGTACACAAGGAGCTAGGAGGGGGCACAGCCAAGACACCTGACCCCAACTGGCCAAAGGGATACTCCATGCCATATGACGTCATAGCATATAAGCTGGGGGGAGTTGGCCAGGGGGCAGCGATTGCCGCTTGGGGACTGGCTGGGTGTCGATCAGCAGGTGGTGAGCAGTGCATCACTTATTTTTCCTGAGTTTTATTTCTCTCTCTTCATTACAATTTATTATTATTATATTATAACAATTATTAAACCGTTCTTATCTCAACCCATAAGTGTTTTTACTTTTACTCTTCTAAATTCTCTCCCCCATCCCACTCAGGGAGGGGAGCAAATGGGTGGCTGCGTGGGGCTTAGTTGCCAGCTGGGGTTAAACCACACCAACAGATAGGGAACTGGCTTGCTCTTCCATGAAGGGGTGGTACTGAGCACTTACACCAAAAGCACAGGAGTGCTCATGCCTTTTCTTTGTTGATACCTCATTAGAAAGGTGTCTACGATTAGACAGCTACTAAAACCAACACCAGGAATAAACATGGAAAAAAACGATTAAATGATAGTTAAATAAATTAGATGTTCTCAAATTAGTTAAATCTTTTGAAATTCACCATAAGGTATTTAGAGCTGATGGGACCAGTCTGAGAATTACCAAAAGTTGGTTTTGAGAATTTGTAGAAGATAATAGTGACTCCAAAAGACTAGAAAACATCCAGTGACTAGCTTTAAAAAAATGAAAAAAGAAAAAGTCAGGTCCAGCAGAGAGATGCAGCAAATTAATTTCAATCCCCTCAAAATATGGAATAAAAATTATTTGGAAGTATTTAGCAGATAAGAAGTTGAATAATACATAGATCTGTCAAGAACAAGTCACTTCAAATGGATCAAAATATTCTTCATGACATAGTAGCGGACCCTGTAGTTAGAGAAGCAGCAGTAGGTATCATATAACTCAACTTAATGAGTTTCTCATAGGACTTTCATAAGCAGAGAAGAGAAATATAATGCTGCAAAAGGAAACAAGTTCTAATAAGCAGGTGACACTAAATTTAGAAGAGCTGCACGCATGCTGAAAGACAAGATTACAGGTTAAAGCAATCTTAATAAATTTGAGAAACTGTCTGCAGAAGTCCTGAATACAGTTCAGTAAGGGGAATTCTAGACCTTAACAGGAATAAATAACAGCAGAAATACAAGATGGAGAGCAACTAGCAAGGCAGCAGCTCAGTGGAAAAGGAGCACTGAGGCTAGATCACACTCTGACTAATAGTCTATGTCACACTAGCAAAATCAGCAGCATCTCATGCTAGCATGCATCACCAGCAGGTTGCAAGTCTGGAAATTCACAATGGGACAGGGAATTGTTTTCAAAAGAAAGGGACAGTGGATACTCGGAAGGAAAATCCAGAGCATTGTGCACTGGAGTCAGCTGCTATGTGTCTTCTTTGGAAGGAGAGTTCAGTGTCTAGGACTCTTGGCCTGACACAGTTCACTATCAGCACAGGCATGAATGTAAAATAAATACTTCTCCCTCCTTCTTCCGCTCCACCCCTGGAAGAAAACCATGTACTTTCTATATCCCAAAAAGGTTTGCCTTAAAAGTTTTTACTCCTTCTAGGTAGTAGAAGAACTGCCTTCCTGGTGACCATTTTACAACCAATCATCATAACAGGGAAGAGATTTAAAAAACAAAATTGAGCTGTACATCCCCCAAGATATAGGAAACTGGGTAGGTATATAACCTTTCAAGATACATGTCTTGCTTTTGCCTGGGATAAGAGTTAATTTTCTTCCTAGTAATGCTGTGATTTGGATTCAGTACTAGAAGGATGTTGATAACACTCTGATGGTTTAGTTGTTGCTAACTAGTGCTTACACCAGTCAAGAACTTTTCAGCTTCCCCTGCTCTGCTGGGTGCACAAGGAGCTGGGAGAGGGCACAGCCAGGGCAGCTGACCCCAACTGGCCCAAGGGATATTCCCTACCATATGACGTCATGCTCAGTATGTAAGCTGAGGGGAGTTGGCCAGGAGACAGCGATCACTGCTTGGGGACTGGTTGGGCATCAGTCAGCAGGTGGTGAGCAATTGCATTGTGCATCACTTGCTTTGTATATTCTGTATATTCTCTTACTATTATTATTATTTTCCTCTGCTGTTTCATTAAACTGTCTTTATCTCAACCCATGGGTTTTACCTTTTTTCCAATTCTCTTCCCCATCCCACTGAGTCCCCCAAGTGTGTGAGTGGCTGTGTAGTGTTCAGTTGCCTGCTGGGTTAAACCACAAAAACACATCAGAAAGTTTTTATTTTAATTTCTAACACATATCTGCTTTGTAACTTCGGAATCTTCCTCCTATTGTATTTCATTATTTGAGTAATAAAAAAAAAAAAAAAAAAAGAATGTGCAACTTGATGTCTTTATTGTAAACAAAGAAAAGAAGAGGCTGAATAGTCTGACAGTGTCTTTTTAAAGATTACACATAATGACAATGAGATTCCTGAAAATCATACGTTATTCATTCAGATTTACAACCACAGCAAAAAGCTTTAGATTAGTTAATGCTGCAATATATTTGAAAAATGACTAAGCCAATTAATCTCATTCATCTCTAAATGGAACAGTAGAGAGGAGAATTTTTGAAGAACTTCATTTATTATTGCCAAGGTTCTACCGACAATGGTAATCACTATAAAGGAATAAGTAAAGTATATTAAAGTAGTAACATATTGCTGGTCCAAGTTCAGATTTGAAGAATACACAAATCAATACAGAATAAAATATGCTAGTGCCATTCTACTGCTTATGACCAAGTGACTGAACATCATAAACTTACACCCCTTGCTCATCTCAGCTGGCTGCATATAGAGACCAGGAAAGATCATCTTTAGTAACGGCAAAGGTACCATACTGGCAGAAAGGTACTTGAAAGAAATTGCAGAGCTGGATAAAGTAAATGGGAGACTCTAAATTCAAGGACTGTGAAAACAAAACATTACTTATGCACTGAGGCCCAATCAATAAATATGCATATGAAGTCAAATACCTCACTGGCTCATATTAAGATTTAGGCATTCAGATAACTTTTCAGGTTTGTGCCTAATCAATATTAAAATGCAACAGAAACACAACCTTTACATGAAAGCAGAGGCTAAATGAGAATCCAAATACTTTAAAAAAAACAATACAAAATCAACATTTTTTGTTGTTACAATTGCAGAATTTAGAATTTTTAGGCTAATCAGTTTAAGATGACCTAGCCTCTAACATAGTACAATGTTTCAAGTAAGGAGTGAACAATGAATTTCATCCTCAGTCATCTAGATACTCATGACCATATACGGCATCCTGCAATCTACTACACATTCACACATACCTGCACATACCATACCATGAATAAAAACCAGAATGAGTCTGAATTTTCTTCCTATTTCCCTGCAATTCTCAGTTTCTTAGTAACTGAGGAACTGAAGGAAGATCTAGCTTTGAACCTCTTTAAAGAAATGTTTCTCTTATTATTAATTCTGCAGCAATTAAAAAGGGCTTCCATGTTTTCTATATTTAAATCATAAAAATGCTGCCTTCACTCCCTCCCATCAATTTTGCACACAAAATTTTATTCATGCACTGTTCATGGACACAAGAATTTTTAAAATTACAAAGAAATGCTATTATCAGGCATGTAAGTCTCTCCCATGCAGTTGTCTCGTATCACAAGACATAATAAGAAGAAAGCAATCTGTTCACTGCTGTGAGAAACAGTATCTTAATGAAAACAGATTTTCAAAGTTGGGTTTTCTTGCTTTTTTGTTGTTGTATGCAAATCCTTGCAGCATAACACACATTTGGACACTCATTTTCAAAAGTTTTCATCCCCTTGTTTCCTTGGCATCATTGCCAAATATACTTGAAGCAATTTCTTGACAGGAACTAAAGCATTTTGTATCTGTAAAAGGTGGCAAATTCAACTTCATCTTGCATACCATCTCTTTTGCAATTTTACCAAAATACGACTATTATAAGCATATTATGAGGCTACCAACAAAACAGTGCATGGTTACGCAGTGCAAATGATTAAGCAGATTGTTCTGTTTCTTAGGAACAACAGTGAATTCAGTAAACATACATCCCATCGTTACTTCTGATTCACCAGAATAAACTCAGAAGTAACAAACATAATGTGCTACTACTCCTCTACACTGGCTTTGAAGTTCTCTTGCCCTAGATTTTGGGTTTCACACCAACAGAATATAATTAAAATAAAAGCGGATGTCTTCCTTTGCTTTGAGACAACAACAAATATTAAAACAATTTATTAGAATAGAAAATTTTTACTATAATATTTGGAGAAGAGGAAACTGCATCTTGCAGGAGAGCCCCACCAACCAACTGGTTTTTCCTTAACTTATTTTACTTCCTGCCCAAGTTTCCATCTACAGGTCACTAGAAGATCTAACAAGCAGTCAGACACCTTTGAGGAACAAAAAGATACATGCCCATCTGAAACAGGAGCCAATGAAGACAACTGTTGATTTCCGTAGGCTCTGGATAACCCACCTATCCCGTAACAGCTTAATGATTATAGCTGAAATCTACACCAAAAGTACACTGTTATTAAGCAACTCAGTATTCAATCTCTGCAGCCACATAGACTAGCTCCAGTGTTCAAACACCCCTCTCCTTCCATTCCCAATTCTTTATCAGTACAACCCCTGTTACCACAGATGACACCAGAACATCATAACAGTGATTTAAGTGCCAAATCACAAACCCAAGTGAGAGAAGGAGTGCACCTCACTCCATCTCATACACTCTCCATGCACACAGTGGCAGAGGCAACCCAGTTGTCAAGCTTCGGCCCTTAAGCAAAACCGAGATGTAGCACTGGGCTGTCTGAGCAGATCACACTGTCTTTCTAAAGAAAGGCCATTAGACTAGAGCTGGCCCACAGGTTCCTTTTGGGAGGTACAAAGTTAAGCCGGTCACTAACCATTTTAAAAGACTTGAACTAACAAACAAGACCCATCATCTGTATTTCCCACTTTGGTACTGGAAATCAATTCAGCAATTAACCAGCACTTTATGTTTTTTAAAGATTATATATCATTCCTAGATGGTTTTCAAAGAGTGCAAAAATACAGAACATACAAACACTGACCTTGTTTCTTTTAACCCTTCTTTCTGAATGACTTCCAGTATTTGTTTTGCAGTCATTGGTGAGTTGGGGTACTTTTCCAATGCCTGAAAAGAAATAATAAATGTGTAAGTGACAAGACACAGCTGTCCTGTGAAATCTGAAAGGTTATGCAATCATGCAGTTTTTATGCAGTCATTTGTGAAAGGCAGAGAACGGTAGTGTTGAGACTGAAGTCCTCTGTCTGTTGGAAGGCCAGATACAATCCACGAAACTGCAGCAAGAATAAGATTTACTTGCTGCTTTTGTGCATCGTCTGCTACATCCACCTGGGAAAAATTCTCACCAGGTTCCAAATAAGAGTTGAAACATGCAACTAATTTCATGACACAGCAACAGAGTTCCTTTCAGGCTGGACGGAAAAAAACAAACCAAAACAAACAAAAAAAAAGAGACAGGTAGTCTTCTTTTTTGATTTTTATTACTTTAGAACTATTTGAGGTCATTTGAATATTCTACACTTAGATTTTGTCATGACCTCGGGAACAAAATTGGCTAAAACCTTCCATTTGTAGAGCAGGAACT
The DNA here is from genome assembly GCA_018403395.1 of Gorsachius goisagi. Classification (NCBI taxonomy): domain Eukaryota; kingdom Metazoa; phylum Chordata; class Aves; order Pelecaniformes; family Ardeidae; genus Gorsachius; species Gorsachius goisagi. Next base: position 17,381 of record BOSO01002036.1, read on the forward strand.
ACTGTGAGAATTGACACAGATCGGTTTCAATTTTAAAATGCTTTCTGTCTAAAAACTATGAAAAATGAAGTAGTCAGAACAGTCAGAGCACACGAGATGCTACATGACAGAGTGCAGTATATTTTTCCAGTTCAGCTCAGTTTTCCACTCCTTTGCCTTTTCCAATTGAGCCCAAAATAACCCACTCCTCTTTCCAGATACAACCACCTTGTAAAGACTTTTCTGGTTTTCCACTTCCTTTTTGTCCCCATCAGTTTTAAGCTGTTAAACAAACAGCTACTCATGTGAAGCGCCAGACTGACAGCCCTGGAAGATGAAACCTTTCAATCAGCAGTAAAAGGTGCAGCACAGGCCACGGCAATCAAGCTTCCCAGAGCATCTTGCCAACGTATCTCAGCCACAACTTGCATTTCTACCTTGGGTAAATAAGAAATCGGTTTGGTCTCCAAATTCATCCGATCCTGAGCTTCTCTCTAGTAGTTACCAAATTATGGTAATTGTGAAAGTAGCTACTACTATGTGGATACCTGCCCACTAGGAACCAGAGACACCACCACCTTGTATCATACAGGTCATCAAACTGAAGGGTGCCAGCTAGGGCTGTAATTCAAGCAGCTCACCTAAAGCCAAAGCCTCCCTACTCACTGCAACTTGACCAGCTCAGCCCTCTCCTGCCATTTTACAGTTCTGATTTACTGCCTGTTCTCCCTTTTCGCAGCCAAAACACAGTTTACCAAATCCTTCGGTTCTTTGTTACGGATGAGCTTAGTAGCCTTTATCTTTCAGTTCCACAAAGGAAAATGCAGAAGTGAGGGTTGCACTAGAAAGGTCTGGGAGCTGAACTGAGCTTATCTCAAATACATCAATAGGCAAGATTCAAAAGGGACCTGTCAGGAAAGGAAAACCAAAAGGTGATTTGAAAGGAGAAAGAAGAGTGGGTAGGAAAGAGTACAGCAATGAGTAAGGATGGAAGGAACTACACAGGGCTGGGAAAAGGGCCATTGCACAGCAAGGAAAGAGAAATGATACAATGTATTAGTGACAGAACCACAATGACACACTGGAAAAACGGCAATGAGTATAAAGATTAAGACTAGGGTGAGAAAAGATTAATGGTGGGAAGAGACAAAATGGAAACTTTAACCTTCGGAAAGAAGACAAAGAAAAAGGACAAGGTAAAATGAGAATACACCAAAATGAAAAGAGAACTGAACTGGGAACATTCCGAAGGGCAAACTGGAAAGGACAGAAGAGGAAACTACACTGTACTGGACACGGCTATGAAGGAAACTGTGCACTTGAAAGTGGGGTTACTCACTGTGGAGGATTCCCCGTTTCTCTTCCTGAGTACAGGCCCCTCAGCACACCTGGGCAGCTCCTCCCTGCAATTGAGAAAATTTGGGTAGCCCTGTCCCCTTCTCTACGACATCCCATCCTACTCTATAAAAAGTGCCAAGTATTACCACGTGAGTTTGACAATAATGGGAAGGAAACAATAAAGCTACGCAAACATCAGAAGTCACCCTGCTCTGGACAATGGGAGAAGGGAGAGCAGTTTGTGCTGAGGAAGCTGCACTGAACTGGTTGTGGAAACAATGGCCAGACATACGGATACGGAAGATCATCTTCACCAAACAACAATGAAACCAACAAGCAGGATGCATAACGCCACTACAGAAAGTTTAATCAAACCCACAAGGCAGATTTCAAATACCACAGTATGAAGTGAACACATTCAGGCTATAATGACAAGCTGAAATGCAGAATATGTTAGACAGGCTGAAAGCACTGGAGTAAACAATTGCCCATTGTGTGGACTTGTTTTACGCCGGACATGTAGCGTGGGCTGTAGCTCATGTACCCCATGAATTTATTCTGTTCATCTAACCCTTAAACCCTTTAAAGCCTGTTATTTAAAGAACTGATCATACCCTAACTGAAAAGCATTAATTCTCCAATTCAAACACTGCTTAAGTTGAAACCCCTGTTATTGTGTACCTGATTAAGTTTTCTTTATCAGAGCGAAGATTAATTTAGCAGAGAACCTTAGTGAGGCTATTTTTTTCTGTCCCTCCCCCCATGCTGTCACCCTTCCCCCCCCCCCCCAGTTTTAATCTAACCATTTATCACAGTAAGAAAATAAAAATAATTACTTGTGAAAACATTTTAATGATAATCTCATTTTCTTCCCCCCGTTATGGAAAACAGCATCAGAGTATTATTTAGGAGTCTGTGAGCTAATGAATACACTGAACTGATAATTGCACGAATGTCTCTTGCCTCTGTATCTCACTATTAACACTGCTAAAAGCCTGCAATCCCTTTTGCATTTCTAAGACTTTTAAAAATAATATTAGAAATTCAAACCGAGTTAACTAATGGTGCCTTAAGGCACATAAAATACTAAAATGCAAAGCCATGGTTAAGTCATAGCCTTCTTGGTCAGAAAAAGGAATGCACATCAGGGGAGGAAGCCTTTATCTGTTTTAAATATCTATCTTCTTCCTCCTACTCCATCCACCAACACTCACATCGTGTATAGGCAGTGACTAATAATGCTGAAATTAAACCATGCCAAAGTACTGTCATGAAGAGTATGATTGTTTCGATGTATTTCGTTAAGAAGGACAATAGCAGAAGAATGGTTTGCGCTGACTGCAACGTCTATCGCAGAGGATCAAATATGCTCTATTTATTCCTGCCATTCAACCACAACCTTAAAAAGGGACAGCCGTTAAATAACTGGGACAAATAATTTGATACCCATCAGGACAATCTGGAAGAGAACAGAAGTAGTCATTGCACTAAACACATTCTTGGTGTTCATTCAAACCCTGGTTAATAGCTCAAAGAGAAGATGACTCAGATCCTACCAAGCACAGTGGAAATCAGACCTCCCAGAAAATGGTAGCAGCCTGACAAATTGTTGTTGTATCACCTACACATATCAACCCACAACTTCAGAGATACTAAATAATTACACAGATGCCACAAAACACATACATTCCCAGTTTCATTGGAAAAGTCACGTCAGTTATATGGGACAAGAAGAAATCCAAATTCCTTTTCTCACCATGGCATCTATCGTCTTCTGTGCATTGACAACTGCTCAAAAAAGATCAGTTGCCATACTGGGAAAAAAACACTTTCCAGTGAACTGTTAAGAAGGAAACTCCAGGCAGAGTCAAGATTCTCAGCTTTGCATAAGAGAGAAATTCTCAATGCTCAGCTCGCCTACAAAATCAGAAAAGAACCTCTATATAATTGATGGAATGATTAATTTACTTAGACTGCTGCTTGTGACCACCTGAATCAGATCTGCTCCATCGTTTGTATTTCAGCCACTAGAGGGAACTCAAGCAGAGGGACAGCATGAAGAAAGTCGTCTGCCTTGCCACCCATAAACATTCCTGCAGTAAGTGGGGTGGGAAACTTTGCCAGAGAAGCAGCCACTACTCCCACAGCTGTCAGTTATTACACTGATACTGCGCTGTGGTCCAAAAGCAGCAGGCAGATCAGCCCAGTGGGCTTGTTGGTGCCGATTGTGTGGCCAGAATACAGTTAGCTGGAACAGCCAGAGCCTCTTCCATTTCTGGAAGCTGCCTGCAGGGATCTGAAGGTCAGGTAGCTGACAAAAATCAGCATCTTTTTATCACAAATGCTTGGTCAAACTGTAGGCTGAGCCAGTACTCACAAACGGAAGCAATTCTCTTTAGAACGTTATTTAAATAATTCAGGAGAAGAAAGAGGAACAGTACAGTTATTGCCAGTGCTCCCACTCAAAAACTAAAATACAAGTCAGGCTGAACTGCACAATAGACAGTCTTTACTGCCCAAAGACAGCAGGGTGAATAAAAGAACAGAAAAATAACTTTCCTTCTCCTAAGCAGAAAATATATGATATTTTCTAGCCACCCATCACTAAATTAATGAATTGAAAGATGGAGTCCCAAACAGGGTACAAAAACAGTGTCCTGGAAAAAATCCAGCATTGTCTTTTCCAGCTGTTTGTGCGAGGTTAACAGGAGGACTGACTTCTATTGTGGGAAATGCCCCACTCAAATCTTTTGTATTCATTTTTGATTAACGGCTTTAGTCATTGGGGAATTATCAGCAGCCTGGTAAAAGTTCAAAGTCCTTTGTGTGAAGAAAGATGGGTAAATGGTTAGGAGAAGAGGGTAGAGTAGGGTACAGAGTGGGGGAAGAAAAGAAGTGCATAGAGATGGATGAAGGGGAGAAAACAGAAATAAGATCAAGAGGGAGGGTACCGGATACATGAAAAAGAGGAAAGAGGCATGAAAATAAGAGGGGAAGATGCACTATAACCTATTTTAACATAAGTTTCTAAACAGATATTCATGGAGCTCTTGCTGACGTTGATTAAAAGAAAGGTAAAGAATTGTTTCCAAGTACTAAAATATTAAAAGAAGCTGAAATGGGAGTAATAATTCTCTTGGCAGGACTTTTGTCTTTGAGCAGTTGCAATAAAGAAGTTATAAAATCTGAGTAGAAAAAGGTGCATTTCATAAGACACGTCTTTCACGGTATGCTCTGTATTATGAATTTGTCTCTGTAATCCATGCATCACTACAGATAAGAAAGAAAAGTAAAATCAACATGCTTGCTAGTCCAGACTTTAAGTTCAGAGGTAATGCTACTGACCTGTAGAGCTCAAATGGTTTAAAGTACACCCAAAAAACATTTTTCCACAGGCCTCTTTCAGTCAAAAGCACTTTACAGTTCCTTTTGCGTGAACTACAGGGAACAACTGGGAGAGTGTTTCCTGCAAGAGAATTTCTACTATAGAATTGGTTTGCAAGTTGGTCCGAAACTGTCTAGTTTTGCTAACCTGCCAGGTACGTGCAGCATTATCATCTCCTAAAATACTGAATGAAAGGAAAGAGCAATAAAGAAGCTGAATGATTTGTTTGTTCATTTCACTGCTTTGACTGGCTGGATTGAGGCTTGTTCTGAGATGTCTGGACCCTTTTATTGTTTTGGGGTTTTTTTTGATTGGTTTATAATGTCATATTTTAAACTGATAGAAAGGCAGCAGCAGTGCTTTGGAAATTCCAGAGAAACCGTACACTTGACATTTTGAATTCAAAAGAAATTGGATTACAATTCAGTTAAAATTAAAACATACAATTGTGTTATTCCTTTAAAAAGCCCAAGCTCTAGCAGCAACGACATCTTGTCACTGCTAGTGGCCTCATACATCACACCAGAAAACACAGGGTAAAGTTTTCAACCTTAAACAACTGACTTATAATAACTTATTGATCTGGTCTGACACACTGAAACAAAAAGAAACCTTTGTATTTCTCTCTTTACTAATGCAATCAGCCTGTCCGAGCAACCAGCAACTTTCACTTAAAGGCTCTGTCAGCACAGATCCATAAACACCTTGGTGACTGTAACAGGATGAATGCAGTGAGCACACAGAATCCTATCAGATTTCCGTAAGATCAGGATCTAAGATACATACCCTAGTGAGCAGGATGTCAAACTTGCTACCCCGGTATGGGTTCCATTAATAGCAGCAGGATTACTAGTGATGACTTCCGTTCAAGTGATGGAGCATCCAGATTCTCAGAATGACTGCTCAATTCTGACAGTGCAGTCCAGCCTCCAGATTTCTGCTTAGCCATGCAAGCCATACCTCCTCTGGCTTTCTGTCACAATACCCCATTGCCTATCACTCTGCCCAGCCTTTCGCACTCTCAAAGTGATATTCTCATCTTTTGAGGTGTTGCAATACGCCTAACTTCCATATCTTCCACCTTCCCGCATCCCTACCGAAATACCTTTCTTCCCTTGTCCTTACCACGGTACGCTCCCACAGCACATTCCTGTGTTGTCTACCTCCTGAAACATTAGCACATCCATGCAGATACAGTTCATTGCCATGGGTTCCCCAACACCCACACATAGGTACACAAGTGCTGCCTAGGTGCTCAATACTGAACAGCTACCTAGCAGCACACTGTGGTTCTTGGGTGCTGACAGGACAAATGGTAGTGCGAACCTCCTGTGGCTTGTAGACCATATTCTCTGCCTATTTAGTTTAGAGTTGAAGTTTCAATTTCTGTATCAGTGCACCCAGCTGAAAAACATGGGTCAAAGTTGTTTACAACTATGAATCATTACTCCAGAGAAGGGGCCCAGAGTAAAGCACAGCTCTGCCACCCAAAAAACTTACAGATTTGGTGATCACACAGGCCACGATCCTGAAATGCCTCTAATTCCAGCAGATATAAAAATTCCCCTTTGGCACCAACCCCTGTATGAAATGAAGAGAGGCCATGCTTAGGTGACTGGAACTAATGGAGCGGAATGGATATGAGTGCCCTGTCAGCTGCTTTTATATTACAGATAAGAGACGAAAGAACTAGCACCAGTGTGGATACATTCATCACTACTAAGGGAATAACAACAACAAAAAAAATATACTAAGAAGCACCAAACCCAAACATATTTGCTTCCATATATGCTGTTTTCTCTATTGAAAGCTGATACAGATTATTTTTTTTTCTGAGACACTGAAAGGTTTGCTGTATAACTTATGTTTCAGCATAGTAAAATAAAAAAAAAAATATGAAGAGTAAAGCTTCCCAGAAAAATCAACAGAGAGAATGAGTATGTGTTTGTTTTAAAAGCCTTCATCACTTAATTTCCTCAGGCAAATGTAATGTGTAAGGGTTACTTTAATGTGAGAAATAAAATTCCTACTGGCTACTCTCTGAATGTATCAAATTTAACAGGAGATGACAGTTATGCCGGTTTTCTTGCCATCGCTTTAATATCAGAGCTTATCTTGTTAGACAGTCTCCTAAAGATACAGACCTAAGATTTCCAGAAGGCAAAAAACAAAACAAAAAAAAAAGAGGGGGGGAAGGAACCCCCAAAACCCAAAGATGGATAGTAGAATACAAATAAAATATTTTAAACTATGCACTCTACCTAAATATTCTTACTTACTAGTTTCAGCCATTTTAAGTATTTCAATCAGTATAAGTCACATTGATCCTCTTAACCTCACAAGGGAAGTCCATAAACTTCACAACTCAATTGTTTGCTCTGTTCCTCACTCACAGGATGACACACAGCATCACTCCCTTGAAATTAATAAGCAAGCAGAGATGCAGAACATTAGTAAGAATCTTTCTTAGTAATCTTATCCCAGAAAGACAGACCAGAATGTGACTAAAGCATGGAAAATCTGGAAAGAAATTCCCTAGAGGTGTAGAGCAAGTGATAAAGCTGGAAAAATTAAAAGTCCCTTGCAATCATAGACACAACAAAAAGCCACTTTCAGTTCCTTGAGCCCACCTGATCAAGTACTGAAGGCAACACAGAAAAATGAAATCTCCACAAAATGAAAAAATGATGAAAGCTTTAGGTTTGGTTTTGGGTTTGATTTGTTGGTTGGTTTGGTTTTTTTGGGGGGGGAGCGGGGGGAGGTTGCTTGCTTGCTTGTTTGTTTTAAATAGGGGAGTTATTCTTTCTTGTCAAAACAGACAATACAAAAGAATAGAGTCTGAAGAGTCCTTGGGTGTTATGCAGTTTATTCCTTCCAAAGCTTGCACAATTATTTCACATCAGTTTTCATTAGTCTGAATCATGACATCATTGTGTACAGAATAGAGTTCACTAGCACAATCCAGATCTACTGCCTAAATTGCTCTGAGAGCAGATATGGTAAGTCATGTTTTTGAACTAAAGAAATACAGCCTTCTCATAGAATGTGTAAAGAGAGAATTCTTTTGTTAGCTGTCAGTGGGATTTTGCTATCTCTGTTAAATATATAATGGTTAGTGTCATAACAAAGATCAGCCATCGTGTTATGGCATTTATCTTCATGAGTGAAGAGAGGAAGGGCTACTGTGATTTATTCCGTCTCTCCTCATGAGACGATTAATGTCATAAGAGATTAGTCTTCAGTACTGACTTGTACACAGAATAAAATACAAGGCTAGAGTGGGACGCTAGGCAGTTTTAATTGCCACAAGTTTGGAAGCCCACATTACTTACAGATGGCACAGTTGACAATTACTCATCTAAGATTTTCAAAAATAGGAGAACATTTTGCAGTTTGCTAACTCATACCCATTTTGTCATTTATTTGTTCAGTCCTTCTTATCAGTCTTTCCACATAGTCCTTTCCCCCATCTCATCACCTAAGTCCACCCACACTTGTCCTGTTAAATACACCAGTTATTGCAGAACTGAAGTCCATACTGGTGGTTTATAGTGATATTTGGTAGCATCTGTTTAAAGGCTTGAAAAATACCCTATTTAACAACTACTACAAAGAAACATTTGTCACAATACAGGCAGATTAGAAAGAACATATAATGGCTTTGTATTTGTGTTTGTATTCAGACATATATATGTAAACAAAAATCAGGACAGAAGGAGCAGATTTCCTCAAGTTTTGAGAAAAATTACATGCTTGCTTCTTCCCAGGGACCTTGTAAAATAATCTGACCATCCTCAATTCAAGTTACTAATCTTTCAAAAGGCTATCACTTCGGAGAAATGCACATAGAATATTTTGTTTACATATTCCCCACTCCTCCTTATGAAAGAAAATACTTCAGATAATACTGTGGTATTAAGCAAAAGTTCTGTTAAAGAGGGAAGAATTATTTTTCCCCGCAAAATGGAAAATGAATTGCCTATATTTTCTTAAATTCTCCTTTTCTGGATACTGCTAAATCACGCCAAGCTAGGTAAACTTTAATCCTTGATATAAAAGGTTTTTTTTTCCTGTTAAAAACACCAATTCTTTACCATTGGTTTATATGAAATAAATCACATTATTAAAAGTTCTCACCAGAAAGCATTGCCTTTATCTAGGCTTCTCAAGTATTGACTTAAACACTTTTATCAGGCTGTTATTCACATCCACATACAATGTGAGCATCAGCTGAGACTAGTCCTGACAGTGAGACCAGTCAGGTAACAGGGCAACGTTATGGCAGGGAAGAAGTGTCACAAAAGCTAAGGACATTTCTTATTGATGGTAAGTGGATAGGAGAGAAAAATCAATGAATCCTCATCAGTACAACTGCCTACCAGCTGGATGCTGATTTCCCTTAGAGATTTAAACCAATAGGAGCAGTCACTTGGCATAGGTAAACAAATTCAATAGGACCTCCAGCCTATAAAGAATGTGAACTGTTGACTTCAAAACTGCAGCTCATAAGGAGACAAAATGCTGATGGTTAAACCAACAGTTTGTAACCAGATCTCAAACCAAAATGCAGAACATCTTCCCCCACAGAGGAAAAACCTGAAAATACTCAGGATAATCTGCAATTGTTGTGGAGGCTCCAAACTCCTGACCCTGCTTGAAGGCATTATTCCAAGCTACAAGACTGGCTGACCCCTCCGAGTCAAGCTGGACAAGCACAGACCAGGTTACAGTGACAAATGGCCATCAGCCACACACATCATGCAACTGCCAGCACCGAACTCCAGAATCATAACAAAATAATTGGTCAACAGAAAGGAATCACACAGGATTTTATAAAGGAATATAAGTAGAGACTTCTCATAAAGCTAGGCTTCCTGTTCAAGACAAGCTTCTATTTTTAAGGGTCCTTAGTATCACAGCAGATTTCCTATCCTAAAACCCTTCACTATACATGGAACAGATTCAGCTGTTACTCATCAGGACTGTAACTGTAACCCAAGAAAAGCAAACCAAGAGAGAGTAAAACATGGCTGTTATAGAGTATATTCAGTCATGTGGTTTATTCTTTTTCTATGAACACCAACATACATATACATAAGGATCTGAGTTTTCCCAAAGTTGAATCTCCTCAGCAAATGTAGCAGTAGAAATTGTCAGCTCCTAGGAAATGCTACTGGCAAATAAATTCAATGTCTATGCGGCTTAGGCACATCTTTTTAGATTTGATGCTTTAGAAGTTGATAATACGTGTTTTAGCTATATCTTCCATTTCCCTCCAAAAATAGCGAGCAATAAATGAACAGAAAAATGAAACCTGTTTTATGGAAAAGTTACACTGCCTCAATTTGAGCTCCCAGTGTAACTACTGATCTCATACTGTACCTCTGAAACAATGAGAATTAGTAATGAGATTAGCCTTACAGTTCAAATCCAGGAATGCAATGTTCCTTTAACTGTGGCAGACCACCTCATCCAAAGACATAAAATTATACTTAGGAGATTTACATGCTGTGTCCAAGGTGTCCAGAATCACAAAAAAACCTACCACAGACTCATATTCAAGTATCACGTCAGACAGACTTTTGGACATGGGAGATTCCAGGAGACAGAAATAACATGGGCAAGATAATTTGAAACCAATTCTGAAAATGCCAGTAGGAGATCTTACTACCAAATGGGTAAGAGAATATTTAAGATGACAAATTGGTCTTTCCAATTATTTCAAAGGGGTTAATTATAATTTCAACAATACTCCTTTGGCTGAGATAGCCCATAATGGAACTTGTTCTAAAAATAAACAGAATGCAATGTAATCAAAACATAGTATTTCATTTCCAAGACAAAGGCCCTGTCTTTTACAGAGGAGAGAAGACAATTTTTTTCATCTTGGTGTTTCACTGTGATCCTTATACTCCCAAAGTCTGAGAAGAATCCAAACTTTAAAGATGAAGGTTTCGGGACTTTAACTGCTTATTTAATTAAGTAAAATGGTAGCTAAATAAATAAATAAACAAACAAAATGCAATTTTATCCTAGAATTCAGAAGGGTTGGGTGTGGTTTTTTTTCTTAATTTCTTTCATTGTCAGCCATAGAGGTTTTCCCCCTCCTTTCAGTATATTTGCTGTTCTGCTTCTCATTGGTACAAAAACATCTCCATCTCTTCTTCACCGCTCCCCAATACGGCACTATAATTTTTCTTCCCAGGATTACATCAGTATCACCCAGGCACACACTCTTTTCACCACATGACATGCCAACAGACATAAACCCAGTTTCATTCTCTTCTACTAATCCCAGAAAATGTATGCAAGTACCAAAAGTAATAAGGTTCATAACTATTATTATGTATGTATGTAGCACTTAAAACCTTATTTTTTTCAGAGCATTAATCCTCAGAATGCTTTCCCCAGATCCCTTTCCTCCCCCTCCACACCCATATTTTTCTATAAAATTAACTCTGAAATTTAACAACACTTATAACTAACACATGAAACTTCCTGCCATAGCAGCTCTAAGAATGCTGATAACAACAAACAGGTGCGGTGATTTTTATTTTTTTTTAAACCTTTCATTCTGTTTGCAGCTCTTTCAGAAGCGTTTCCCAACCACCATGCATATATACCAACCTCAGTTATCTAGGCAGCCACTTTTGTAGATCTGGCTCAGAATAAAGACAGCAGCATTATTATACTTTATTTAACATTACTTTAAATAGCCTGAAACATTCTCCGACAGCTCAGATACTAATATAATGAGTTAGCGCATGAAAATTACAGTATGAAACCAAGTCTATTCTCATTAAGGATTAGTTAAAATTGACTACACAGATTTTTTTGTTGTTGTTGGAAGTGATTTTGAGAATATCAGTAAGATGAGAATGGTTTGATAATATGTCAAACGGTCTATCTCCAAGCAAAGAATGTAACCCTACAATTTAATGGAGACAGAAGTGTTCTCTTTTGCAACATAATTATTATTTCATTAGACATTAACCTACAAAAAATTCTAACAAGTCCTTGAAGTGAAAATCCCACTTATGCCAAACTAATCTAACAGATTAAGATATCATATTTTTTTTTTGATTGGTTGGTTGTTTTTTCTAAGCAGCTTAGAAGACGGTAAGACAATGCTTTTCTGATCTAATGTCCAAAATCCATACAAAACATTCTTGATCAACTGCTTTGACTCTGTTTCTCCAAAGTTTTTTCTAGTTTCCTATCTTCTATTGAAGTTTTCAATCCATAGTTCACAGACCAGTTGAAAGACTACCTTTTTGGAGTCCATGAAACACGGTAGCTCAAATGATTACTCAGACATCAACTTTATCCTCAAGGCCTTTCACTCAGCCTGCTCCTCTTATGGCTTATCTCTTGCACTGCATCCTGCACCCTTCAGTCAGTCAAGCATCTGCTTGTTCACTTCTCCCACATTTATGATCTCTTTCATTGGAAAACTCCCCAGACAGCCCTACATGAATTCTGCAGCCTCCTCCTCAAGAGCCACTGCTGCTGTGGGCCTGGAGGCTAAATTAAGAACCCACAGTGGTCACAGTGAGCATCAAACATTTACTGTGAAGGGCTGATCGTAGCACAGGTACTAAGAAGTTCCTGTGGAGGTACTTAGTAAATACAACAATCATCAGCAGTGCATGTATACAGCATGCAGTAACTTGCATGGCCAGACTGATAAAAATCTCCAAATTTACCTTGTAAAGCCGAAGCCCTCTAGCTCTTCAGTGCTTCTACAGCTTTAAAAACCAGCATGTTTTAACATCACAATCACTTTGTGGGGCTCAGCATCATTGGAATACTATATCACAAAGAGCAGGAAAGATCCTTCTTCATAAGATAACTGCAGTATTCAAACCAGCTTAAAGCAGTAATTCCATTTTCTTTCTGTATCTGCTCTTTGGGGGCTGATTCCATGCTCTAGAAACCACAGTATTCACCAACAGACTTTTACTAAGGACAAGGAGTATGGGTCCAAGACAAAGACATACGGTTGGTTATCACTGACAAGTTCCACTCAGATGGGTAGCGCTCATTCCAAAAGCAATAGGGGAAATTGGCAGTGAGTCAGCTGATCCCTGAACAGTGACTGGAGGAACAGCATTTCAGCATGAAAAATTTTATTTGCAAGATGAAACAACCACACAACTAGACCAACCCAAGAGCTGGGAGCAGTGTCCATTTCTTGCTATTGCTAACTGTCTAATCAAAGGATGCTGGGGCTCGTTATGGACAGACCGAATGTCCCAGGCATGTAGACTTCTGATTGTCCCAGTCAGTCTTGCAGAGCTGTAACCCAATACTTGACATGAGATATTTATATAGATATATAAGATTTGAGCTGCTAAGTCAGGAATTTGAGGGACCACATAAAAACATGCAATACTTATTCTGTCCTCCCAGCAAATTTTTCCTACTGGGATACCTGGCAAAAAGCACTTCAGCTATTGCCCAGAACGCCTCTGTTGGACTGTGATCTATATGCAAAGTCATGCACACATGTACTGGTCAGGGTGAAGTAAATCGTCACAAGAATCTCCACCATTATTTTAAAAGATTAGTAGCCTTACAAAACACAGCTCATGCTCTACACTACTGCTTTCCCTTTCTTTTCTGCGATCTGGCCTGATGGACTCAAGCACTTGCTGAACTGTCCAGCCGTTCTGCTGACATGGCTTAACAGACAGGAGATGTTTAATAATGTAACACAACTTGACAGCACAGCATTCCAGGAACAGGACAAAAGGAAGACAAACAACCTGTTTGACAAGGATTGCCAATGTAGCAGAATTGGCTACATGGATTTTTCTTATTCTTGGCCAAAAAAAAAAACAAACTCAAAACCAATTTCAAACCAAGAGACCTCAGTACAAGAGTCTGGGCAAATGCCTGGTAGTCCCTGATGTCTTCAGAAAGGCATGCACTTGTGGAGCCATAGGTCATCTTGAAACCAGTAACAAAAAGGTATTAACATATCTTCAGTAGTAACTAATTTGAAAATGTCTTCAACAGCGACTTTCTGAGCTTACTCCACAGCTAGACAGTGAGCCCCACTAAGTTACACTACTTTTTTTCTTTATAAAACAGATGAGTGCTTGCAAGATGTCTCAAAAACCTGCATTATGAATGAAATTATGAAATAGATTAGAATGCATTTAGCAGTACTGCTCTAAGTACGAACCTGCTGCAGCACTGCTACATCAAACTGCTGAAAAAATCCAGAGACTACGTCCAGAAAAGCCTCAAAAAAGCCTCAAAAAAGCAGAGAACATCAATGAGCACCATTAAATGGATACAGAATTCTCAATGTGTACAAGAAAATTGATGTTTTCTGTCTAGTCACTGTCAGAAAAAAAAGATTACAATGCATTTGAATACTAAATCATGTCCATCAGACAACTTTTCATAATAATTTTATTCTCCTAGTTCTCCCATTTTTTAAGTTAGATGTGAAATTCCACAAAAAGACCAGATTCTGGCAAAGGCCAGAGAAGCCCTATCTCATATAGATAATGAAAGTTACCAAGTGATTTTACTGATTTCACAAAAATTAAAACTAATTTGGGGCATGTGACTTATTTTCAAGTCTAAACAGACAAGGTGACCTTGAGGCCCTTTCCAACTTCATCTTCTATGATTATCAGTTCTATAATTATCGAATTAATGCTCTAATTAAGATGCTTTTCCCACTCCAAACACTGAATTCGAAAGAGGTTCTTGTTGGTCTTACCTGTCTAAAATTTATAAATTATGGAAATGCCAAATGAGATGAAAGAAGCTGGTGTGATCAGAGAGCATCATAATTTTGAGATAGCTGCTAGGATCTTGGTCCAGAAGAATGACAGCAGGCTATGGCCAGTAAGGGTCTATTTTCTCCCATTACCCTTGCTAGGAAATATTGGCAGACATGTGTAGTGACATGGAATGCCAATAGGTATCTCAGCAGCTGGTGAATAACTGCGAATTTTGAGGCATAAAAAGAATTAACTTTCTTCTGAAAATAGACATCAAAAGATGTATTGAAACATCTGGATGTGGAATTTTTTCAGTTAAAACTGATGGAACTGAAAGAAAAATAATTGAAACAGAAAAAGTTACGGCTTATGAAGGATGAAGTTAAGTACTTTGGCAATACGACAGTGGAAGAGCCCTATCTTATATAAAGAAGGTTCAAGTCATAAAGACAAGAGCAAACCATATGGGACATGAAGATTGACGGTGGTTTACTAGGCTCTGCAGACATTTCACAAGGCATCTCATCAACTACAGTGAACCACTACACAGAGATAGGCAGGTTCCCTGGGCTGCTAAGCGTCAGCTGAAACGGAGTAAAACTTTGACCTTCAGATGGTTGATGTATAATTTGGTTAAGGCTCTTTCCCCTCTCTACACATCAAGTTATACAGGAAGCTAACCAGGATAAAGCAATATAAAGCCAGACTAGAGTGACCATTTCACTAAATTCCCAATCCTGTCTATATCTAACCGAGATCACAACAAGAAAGAGAGAAAATAGCTTCAACATTAAGTTCTCCAAAATAAAACATCTACTAGCTCCAGATGCTTGTCTGTCAAGGAACACTTCTGAAACTGTAGATGTTACAGTTGTTTCTGTAAGTCAGACTATGCTCCATAGGATGCAACTGTCACCCACAGGGTAATGATCTCTAGAGTTGAGCCTCTACAAGCAGTGAGGAGATTCTCATCATCACAGGCTCGATTAGACCCATCTATGTATATAGGAGAAAAAGTTTTAAAACAGAGTATGTAACGTGTGCCTTCTAAATAAATTACTTTCTGATGCTTCAGAATCATGAACAATAATCTAGGACATGACCTAGAATATCTTCTACGGAGAAATATAGCCCAATCCTCTTAAAGAGTCTCTGAATGTCCCTAGTGATTCCAGAGCAACAGACTGAACTGCAGTTGCCGATCCTGGCAAATGTTGTCAGACAGAAACTAAACTCAATGCTACACTACAGAACAAGTCTCATCAGATACCCGAGGTACAGGATGCCACATCAGACCCAGAACTTGCAATGTAACAACTGGATCCCATATGTTAAAAACCTCACCTGAAAGGTCCTCCACTATTGAGGAAAACTACATGCCAGGGTCCACACAGACTTTGTCCTGCTGAGCTCAAGCCATTAAAGAAAGGTGAACTCTTAACGCTCAAAGGATGAAAACATGAGAACCACCCCACCCCAGTTTCCTGTTCTGACATCAGCTACACCAGAGCTTGCTTAGACCAAAGTGAATGGTGTTGCTCTAGATCCCTCCAACACTAAGTGCAGTCCCCAACCCGAATCAGTGCACTGACACCAAAGAGACTAGGAAGAAGGCATGCACTGCCAGATGGCTTATTAACTATCTCCTGATACCCATTATGGCTACGCTAAAGTACTACAGTCATAAGTGAATGTATTTAGGTAGTGGTCTGCTTAAGGTATGATATTCAGAAAGGCATAAGTCATCCCTTCAAACCAAGATTAGCTGCAGGTAAGAAGGCACCTTTCTACCCTTTCTACATTCTCAGAGGGTACATCTCGTCCCAAGAAAGTAACTCCAGCAATAGGAAACTATCTAGCAGGACTTTGCAAAGACAGAGCAGCCTCAGGTGGCCAGTACATCAATGATTTGGATTTCTCTGGGGGAGGATGACTGTCATTCAAAGTTGATAAGAGATTAAATGGGCCACCTCTGGCCAATCTGTCATCCTCGAGCAGCATGGGGATTTGCCACCTGAACTAACAGGACGAGCAAATGGGCTGAACCAGGCATGTTGCTTGGAGCTGGCTCTATTCCAGGTTGTTGTTCTGCCTTTGCATTGGAGGCTGACTATTCCAGAGTAAAGGCTAAGATATTTGATTGCTTCAGTCTGTAAGTTCTCCTCGGAAGGAAGATTTGGTCAGTTTCAGCTGGAACCCATGGAATCATGATGAAATGATTTTCACTAATTGTATCTTCTCCCAGGTCTTGACAGCAGAAAAGGAGGCTACTATTTAGTTATTGCTATTTACAGGGAATACCAAGATTATCATCATCATACCCAGGAAACAGGAAAACATTCTGAAGCTTACAACATTTAAAAATTAAAATTAAAAATTAAAACCCTATTACTCCAAAGGCAAGAGGTCAAGTTTAGCAAATCACTCTCCAAGTGACTGTAATCCACTGGTCACAGTATAAAGAACAAAGAAAGGCTCCAGCAGGAAGTACAGTGACTTTGGCTTTTCGCCTTGAGGACACCATACTACCTGGTCCGGACTAGGATGCTGCAATGACACAGTTTGATCCAGGGAATTGGTGAACTGGGCTAGCAAATCCAAAGTAATCCAGCTGTGAAGGGCGGGTAGGGCCCTGGGTGTGATTAGCAGAAACTATTTCACTGTGATTCCACTGGTTCCACATGCAACTGACCAAATCCTGCTTGTGAGAAACTTGTCAACTGCTGGAAGAAGAAAAGAACAGATCAGTTATTTCAACAGAAACATGCAGTATGACAGGAAAACATTGGTTCTTCTACAGAGGAAGGTAACCGAGGAGGCACTGGAAGCATTCACTGTAACAGTGAGCATTAGATCATACCTTAAGGCACCGAGAGCACCTTCACATTGTTGAGGAATGCTCATGTTTAAGTTCCTGTCAGGGTTTTCTCCTATGTTACCCTGCTTTGATAGAAGTAATGTGACATTACTGAGAATAGGCCTCACTCCTAGGTTGGGTTCCTACCTTCCTAAAGGTCTGTGACACCAAGGGTTAAAGGGCTGTCTCAAGATAAGAGTTAGAATCTTATTCCTCTCAATCTGCCCCAGAAGAATGCAAAAGGTGAACTGAAATAGATCAAATTTATATTTTATTTGTAGATCACCTTTTAAAATAAAAAAATATTAAAACACATTAATTTCTGTATTATTTCATAACAACAAAATAAAATACTGACACTTAAAACACAACCACAGAAGGTAAAAAGAAAAATAAGTGCAGGTTCAACCTTGTCTAACAAATGCAAAAATTACTTTGAATAAAACAAATTGAAGGAAACCCTAGAGCAAACCAAAATAAAATATAGCTCTTCAAAGCCGCATTGATTGTGGATCAAAGGGAAAGGCCATCAAAACTTCCCAAGCCACTATGTTTCTGCATGTCTGAAAAAGAATTAACTCAGAACAAATATGGAAATAATAGTAGGTCTCTGTTAAGCCAACAACAAAGAAATCCTTAATACCATAAAACAAAGTTATGT
Organism: Gorsachius goisagi; assembly: GCA_018403395.1. NCBI lineage: Eukaryota > Metazoa > Chordata > Aves > Pelecaniformes > Ardeidae > Gorsachius > Gorsachius goisagi. The sequence continues at coordinate 35,344 of BOSO01002036.1, forward strand.
CAAATCTCCCATTTTTAAAGATACATGAATCTCCTCTCACACAATGCTTTAAACTGTTATTTATAGTAACAAAAGCAAAGACTTAAGATAAAAGTCAAAGGGATTATCATCAATGGTCTAGCTATACAGAAGTTACTCTTCTACTTCTTTGTTTCATTTGTGGCCTTCAAATATGAAGATGTAATGCAAAAATACTTCCAAACCACTATACAATCTGTTTCAACTACACTATCTTAGCAGACCAGATGAAGCAATAACGTGCAAGCTAACAATTCCAATGGGCTTTTGCTGTTTTTCATGTTTTTTTCCAGCATCAGTTTCCTTAATTAATTAGTATTATTTTCTTAAAGTTTACAGGATCAAGAGAACAACTCTTAGTTAAGAGCTGGATCCTGTCAAGAGACTAGTGGAAGAAATACAAGAATTAAGGTATGAATGTTACTCACCCAATATGTACACATCACCTGAACCATGAGGACTCTCTATAGCACCGTAAAGAACATAGTCTTCAGTAATACGAGAAAACCTTTCTTTCAGAATGAAATTTGGAGAAGAAAGAGCAAAAATACTGGAGAGGAGATCCAACACACGAGTAACCCAACAGGCACTACGTTCTCATTCTTGGGATTTTCTTCTGCTTTATTATCATCTAGTGGTAGAGACTTAACTGAACTGCATTTCAAAACACCACTTACAGGAAAGAGAAGAGGGCAATAATAAGGGCAAGCTATAAATAAAAAATCCTTTTAAAATGTTACCATAAACTATGACCCTTCATAAGCAGATGTTCTGTACTTCATACATACGCTGAGCTCTGCATTCCCAAAGTGAGCCGCCTCCGCTCATTTTATTCAGGCTTCTTTCACCTTTCTGTATCACAAATAACAAAGGATCATGTCTAGCAGTCAAATGATAGAAGTTGTATCCCTGCTACCTACTTAAAACTGTTATCAGCTCTTCAATGGCAGAAAATCCTTGGACACACTTTATTCTCAGTATTTTTAATTTCAATATTTTTTATGCAGCATCTTAGGGCCTGAAATTATTAAGAGGCAGCATTCACTATTTCAGGACTTTCAGCAACTGCTTGAGAGTCCTTGTGAGTTTAAGAACATCTGAAACTAAAGGGATACAAGTTTTTTCAACTGAAAGGAATCATTACAAATTGCTTAAACTACTCAAGTGTTTAACCCTTCCACTCAATTTTTACAAGTTCCATGTATGACCAGAAAACAACAATACCATTTCATCAAATGAGGATCAACTGAAAGACAGAGGAAAGACAGGATGTTTCTCCCCCTTCCTTTAAAGGTTTTCTTTTGTTCTCATTCTTTTAAGTGTTCTATCTTAGTCTATCAGACACAAAAAGCAGAAAACTGGTATGGAGATAACGCCCAGGTCGTACATAAGCGGTTGGTGTAGTCTGCTGCAAAGTACAAAGTGAGTTGACATATCGGGTCTACATCAAAGATATGCCCTTTGGCAGGCTGTAAAGACAGGTTGCAATTTTGTCCATAAAAATGCGTGTTCTACAAAATGGGTTCTGTAACATGAACTGTTAGTGGTATGCCACCATTCCACTGATCCTGCACATGCGTTCATTTCTCAGGAATGCTTGTAAGCTGGGCTATGCCTTGCCCTAAGATAAGCAGACTTGCATGAGGAAAAAAGCAGCGTGTCGCAGACAGAAAGAGTCAACTCTCTGCAGGAGGCTTCTTCCACAGAATGCAAGCTCCACTACAGGACATGCCAGTGGCTCCTGTTTTACTGCCTGTATCACATATATGGTATTTACAGCAAGAGCTGAATATAGTGGGAGTCCTTTCCTGCTTATGTTTTAAAAATTAAGGGAACAGCTTAAAAAAAACACTGCATTGCAGGAACTTAAGTTTTCAAAGACCCTTTAATCAAATACCAAAAAACAGTAAATGCAACACTGACTGTCAGTTTGGAGCCTCAGCACTTAGACTTACACATTATGATGTATTTTAAGACTGTCATGTAATGTATTTTTCTAAAGTACTTCTGCTTCTTTCATTGTGAATGTGGGAAATGGAGAGCTGTGTAATGATTTCAGGCTCGAGTCCAGTTTTTGTACTCCTTTTTATCCATAACTATTACATGGTGCATTATGAGTTTCAATATAGATTTTATATAGAGACATGACCATATCCATTTCTCTCATAATTACTGTGAGAGAAATAGTAATAGAGAGTGAATGAGGCACAGAAGGAAGATGATTTTATGACTGTGAAACAGAACTACTACCAAGATGCTGTCGGTACCACAACTGCCTCTCCCACAGATTTCCTGCACAGCTTTGAGTAAGGTACTTAATCTTTACATGCCTCAAACTCTGCATGGGTAAAGCAGAGGTCAAAATACTTAACTTCATAGGCATGTTATAAGTATAGAAACATTTGCTTTTGGGAAGCTACTGGGTGTCGCTAATAATAGCTATGTATATACAATTGAAACATGGAAGAAAAATATATTTTAGCACTGAGTTTGAAAGGGGTACAGAAAATTAAGTATGCCACCTCACATCAAACAAAGAAATAAAATGAAAAATCAGCAGCTCCGGTGAGTGAACTTAAAAGTACTTGGGAAACTAGCATGCACGTATGTCATTTAAAGTCTAGATTGTAATCTACGGATGTGCACAACAGAGTGAAAAAGCAATGCCAGCAATGTCATTTCATACTGTTTAGCACCTAACTTTGAAAGCCCAATATTGTTGTAATGTAAGGCCTTTTGTAGGAAATTTAACTCGTAAATATCCACACATTTCCTGTATGTATTAATTCAACCTCTTGTTCCTAAAAATAATTCAGCAGCATACAATTTTACAACATATTGATCTAGGTAACTCATGAGTCGTTTTTTGTGAGTAGGTATCAATCACTTCATTGTTTACTTGTCGTTGGAAAGAAATTGATTTAATCAAACCTTGCAGTAATACATTATTGATGTATCCCAAGAAAACGAAGTCGTAATGAATCATCAGGGTCCTAACATAAAACACTGTAAGGAGTGGCAATTTTGGCTTCGATCTTTCATTGTAATTTGCAAACATAGGTCACTATACAAGCAAAGCCCGGTGCAAGACTGTAGTTGGTCTCAGCAGCACTATGTATCACTCGCATAATGGACTTGGGACAAGTTCTCCATAACCTGGCAACCCCAGGAGGCTAGATGAAACCACACTGTGGACCTTGGGTATCTCCACCACTTCTATGCAGCAGGGTATCACTTTTACTCGATTTCAGCAAATCGTGACCCGTCTGGGGGAGAGCGTGAGGTGATATAAGATCAGGAAAATAAGAAAGAGTCTTAGCCCTTCTCCTCAGCACTGGCTCAGCCTTTGTTCTCCAGAGGCTTTAAACTTTTCCATATATTGGACCACATGGGAACAGCAATCTTGCTCAATACACAACAAAATCCCTTTGTGCACATTTGTCAAATAAAACAGAGCTTACAGTGGCAACTGCAGCACCAACTTAACAGACCAAAGTCAGAATAGCACTTGATGTATTTATTATAGACTTTTGAATATGTGTTGCCAGTTCAAAGCACTGAGAAACAAGTACTGTAGCAACAGCCGCTGCCAAAATTATTTTGGCAAAGGGGAGTGTTTTACCGCAGTTAAACTTTTGTTACAATTGTGAGAAATAAGAGAAGACAGTAGTGACACTGTATCGGAACACCTTCACTAAAGCCACATTATTACAAATGTTGTAGGATGTACAATGAGCCATATCAGAATTTAGCACTGACCAAGCATATGAGAATACCTCAGTACAGCTTACAGAGACATCTATAGGTAGTGTCTGCCTAACACCTTATAATTATTTACATAGGAGAGAGAGGCTGAACTTCCTCTGTAGGAATTCATACAAGATGAAAACATTTTTACAAGAAATGTGCTTGACAACTAAACAAATCATAGTAATAAGATATCAATACCCATTACCAAGAACAGATGCAATATTAGCACAGACATGTTACTTTAAGCAGTTAAGTCTGTATCACAGATGGATAAAAGATAAAGTTGGTGTAGATATAAAAAAAAGCAGTAAAACTGGCAGCCTGTCTTTCTAGCTTTGTCATCTTTCTACGCGCCCAACTGAAGCTGAACCAGACCCAACTTTGCAGAAGACACACAAACGTGTACAACCACACATGCTGTATTGTGCATAACTGTTGTAAAATTCCTAGAATGGAGAGAACCCGTACACACTCCGAAACTGAAAAACAACATAAACAATGTGCACTATTACACTTAGCAAACAATAATACAGAATCATGAAAACAGATACAGTAGGGTAAGGGAGACAGTTTCTTAATGAAGTGGGAAAGGACTAGGTCTCCAGAGCCTTTCCAGAAGTGGGTCTGATTGCCCTGGGTATTTCCCTGATCAGTGGGGGGAAGTCGAGGGGGTGAAGGGAAATCCCAGGACAGAGTTCTAGTCTCCAACGTCCTCGCCCCAGTCCTCCTGTCCGTGCTAAGGGGATGAAAAGGCAATTCCGAGATATTTCACTTTTCTCTAGAATTAAAAGGAGGGATTTTCTTGGGATATCTGATGCATGAACTTGCAGCGGTAGAAACAATCCCTGGGTATTTACACACACGCATGCAAAAGAAGAAAAGAATAGGCATTTCCTCACACATACACCGAAGAAGGGATGTAGCTATTTCTCCTCTCCAGGCGGGGACGGGAGGAGAGCAGAGGACTGCCTGCACCGCCAGCCCGGGCTCACCCAGCGCTCGGAGCGGGCTGCCCCGGCACCGCCGGGGGGAGGCACCCCCTCACCAACACCCCCCGCCCCCCCCGAGGCACGCCCGAGCTCCCCTCACGCTGGGGCACCGCGACCTCTCCCTTCACACACCAACTCGCACACTCCCCGCCTCAGACCCTCACACACGCACTCCCGCACAGGCACTCCCTCACACACACTCACTCACGCACACACACTCACTCACTCACCCACTCTCGCTCGCTCACCCCCCCCCCCCCCCCCCCCCCCCCCCCCCCCCCCCCCCCCCCCCAAAACCCCCACCG
>BOSO01002039.1:0-21727 GCA_018403395.1 Gorsachius goisagi
GCTGAACACCCCCAGCTCCCCCAGCCGCTCCTCATAAGATCACTTTGTTGTGATCTGCAGCCTCAAAGGGACAGCAAGCATCAGGGGTGCTCACTGTTCATTGAGGGAAGTGGGAGAAATGGTGGTGTTCTGTACTGGGGGAGATGAAGGGAGTGCATGTCTAGGGACAAATCAGCACAGGAAAGGAATGGCGACTTGTGCTGCCTGAGCGAGAAAGCCTGGATCCTGCGCTTGGCTCAGCCAGTGACCTTGGGGAAGTGACCTTGGCCTTATCTACACAGAAACAATCAGGAAAAAGAATCTGAATTAACCTTTGCCAATTGGATTAGCTAAACTTCATTAAACTGTCTGTGTGGACATTCCTGTTCAGAATTCAAGTAGCCTCCACTTACCCTAGCTTACCTCGTGTCCACAATAAATGAGAAGAAATCAAACTCAGCCTTTTTCTATTATGAGTAGGACTATCCATACAACTGTTTTAAGCACAGTTTAACTAAACCACTGTAACATCCAACCTTCTGTTCCTTCAGACTAATGATCCCTGGTGGTCTCATGTTTCTTTGTCTTTCTTCCATGCTGTCTGTTTGGACAAGGAAATCTGGAGTCTCTAGATGAAGGACCAACTCTGATCATATGCACAGACCATGCCTGCTGCAGGATCAGCATAACCTCTAGATGAGTCTTTTCTATAAGCAGTAGCAGCCCCTAGGTAGAAGAACGTCTATCAGGAGTGGTTGGTTTGAACCCTGCTGAACAAAGCCTGAGGAATGCAAGCCCTGGTACACATGGGGGACCTCAACCTCCCTGCCCCAGGAATGGCAGTGGGGCTGGGTGCAAGCAATCCAGGAGATTTATCGAGTGTCTTGAGGACAATTTCCTCAAGGTAATCAGTGAGGTAACATGGGGAAAACCTCTGCTGGAGCCGCGACTTGCAAACCAGGAAGAGCTGGTCAGGAGTGGGGAGGCCGAGGGCAGCCTTGGCTGTAACAGCCATGAGATGGCATAGTTTCAACTACTGCCATAAGATTTGAGGCACATAGCAGACCAGATGCAGAGCAGGTTTCAGCTTCCTTGGGGATCTGCTTAGCAGGATCCTGGGTGAGACTTCCGTGGAGAAAGAATCATAGAATCATAGAATCGCTTTGGTTGGAAAAGACCTTCAAAATCATCGAGTCCAACCTTTAACCTAACCCTGACATCCCACCACTAAATCCTGTCCCTAAGCACCTCATCTATCCTTCTTTTAAATACCTCCAGGGATGGGGACTCAGCCACCTCCCTGGGCAGCCCACTCCAGAGTCTGACAACCCTTTCTGAGAAGAGGCCAAAGCAGCTGGTACATCTCCATGGACCACCTCCTCCAAGCACAAGAATGGGCCATTGCTCTCTGGAGGAATCAAGTGAGTGGGGCAGAATCTAGCATCAATTAACAGGGAATGTCTGACTGAGCTCAGATGCAAGAAGGAAGTACAGAGAAGGTGGAAGTGGGCACAGGCAAGCTGGGAAGATTGGAGAGTCATTGCCTAAGTCATATGGGTGCATATATAAAGCTCAGCTGCAGTGGGAACCAGCAACAAATGCAAAGGGGAATAAGGGGCCAGCTGCGACAGGACAAGGGGTGATGGTCTTAAACTAAACCAGGGTGGGTTTAGACTGGATCTAAGGAAGAAATTCTTTACAGTGAGGGTGGTGAAACCCTGGCACGGGTTGCCCAGAGCAGTGGTGGAGGCCCCATCCCTGTAAACATTCCAGGCCAGGTTGGATGAGGCTGTGAGCAACCTGATCTGGTTAAAGGTGTCCCTGCTCCCTGCAGGGGGGTTGGGCTGGGTGACCTCTACAGGTCCCTTCCCACACAAAGCATTCCATGAAGGAAGCTCCTAGAAGTGCCTTGGCAGCAGAAGGAAGGTGGAGAGAGAGGTGGCCCTGCAGCTCACTGGGGCAGGATCCAGTGGCCACAGACACAGAGTAGCTGCAGTACTCAAAGCCTTCTTGGACTCTGTTGTTATTGCTGAGGTTTGCCCTCCGACCTCCCAGGTCCCAGCAGCAGAGTCTGCAGCAGTGAGGCATTATCTATGCTAGAGGAAGACTGGCTTAAGGACACACTTGAGCCATCTGAACATACACAAGTCCATAGGACTGGGTGGGATGCACTCGAAGATGCTGAAGGAGATGGCTGATTCCATGGCAAAGCTCCTCTCTGATGTCTTTGGAAGATCGTAGGAATTGGGAGGCTCCTGATGAGTGGGAGAAGGCAAACATCGCACATGACTTTGAGCAGGGCAAGAAGGAGGGATTGGTGAACTACAGCTGCCCAACATCACCTCTGTCCCTGGGAAGGTGATGGAGCAAATCCTCCCGGCAACCAGTGCCTGGCATCCAAAGGATGAGAAGGGAACAGCCAGCAGGGATCTACAAAGGGCACGTCGTACCAGGCCAGCCTGACTACCCTGAATGGTAAGAAAACCAGCTGTGTGGGTAAGGTGCAGGTAAGAGGAGAAGGGTGAAGGTGGTTTCCCTTGCCTGTAGCAAAGCCTTCAGTGCAAACTCTCCTTGTAGCCAGACTGGGGAGATATGGGCCTGATAAATAGAAAAGGTGGTGGCTGGAAAATAGGTTGGACTCTTGCACTCACAGGGCGACGATCAACAGTACGAAGTCCACTTGGCAACTCATTACTGGTGAGATCCTGGAGAGACTGGTCCTGAGGCCAGTGCTGTTTTACAGCTTTACTGATGGCCTGGATAACTGGGCAAAGTGCACTCTTGGGAAGTTTTTGGATGACACCAGAGGAAAGCACTTCATACCCAAGAGGCTGCAGCTGCAGTGCAGAGGGATTCAGCAGACTAGAGAAACGGGCAGACCATGAAAGCAAGTGCACAGCCCTAATGGCATAACCTCATGGGGGACCAGGCCAGGCTAGGGGACAGCTGGCTGGAAACCAACTTGATAGCAAGCAGCTCTGCAGCAAAGGAGATGGGACTCCCGGCAAATAAGCGGTTGAACAAGAGCCGGTGCAGAGCCTACAGCAAAGGCCAACTACACCTTCAGCTGCGTTAACAGGAGGGTAGCCAGCATGTCAAGGGAAGTGATAGTTCCCCTTCAGCCCTTCTGAGATGGCTTCTGAAACACTGGGTCCAGTTTGGGAACTCCTAGGACAACGCTGACACTGACAGATTGGAGTAGGCGCGGCGGAGGCCACCGGTATGGCCGAGGGGCTGAAGCACAGGAGGTACAGGGAGAGGCGAAGATAGCCCGGTTTGTTCAGCCTGGAGGAGAGCAGGCAGGAGATCCAACTGCTTTCTGCAAGTACCTGAAGGAAGGGGTAGAAAAGACAGAAGGGCCCTTGGAGGTGCAGAGCAGAAGGATGAGAGGCAACGGGCGAGGCTGGGGTGCAGAAAATTCCCAGTAGATAGAAGGAGAAACATTTCCAGCTCATGTCAGAAAGGAAGGGCAGGACTGTTCATGAGAGGGAGCCAGGGGTGGCCTGAACACAGACAGTGCTCTCGGTGGCTGGGGCACGGTCCTGCAGCACCTGAGCAGAGTGATGGTAACAGGGTCCATCAACAGTCCCAGACAAGGCCAGTCAATGAGCCAGGCCCAGGGTCCATCCAGGGAACCTGGTCAGGAGCCACAGGAGAGAGGGCCAGCGACAGGTCTGGAAACACAGCTACAACAGGATTCAAGGTCCATCCAGGTCACCATACTGGAAACAGGTATACCTACAAAGTAGGTCAGGCGCCGAAAGCCCAGGGCTGGGCTTAAATTGAGCTTCCAAGCCAATGGGAGAGACTGTGGGCTGAGGCCCCAGGTCAGGGCAATTAAGCGCAGTTACACTGCCAGCCTGTCAAACGCTGAGACAAGGCCAAGAAGGGCCATGGAGCCTCCATCCGTGGAGTACTCCACCCTCTACTGGGTACAGCCCTGAGCAACCTGATCTAGACTGGCTCTGCTCTAGGACCTGATCTAGACTGGACCTCCTGAGGTCCCTGCCAACTTGAGTTGTTCTGCGATCCAAGGCTGGGCTTTGACACCCGAGACACAGTGCCAGGCTCACCCTCCGGTCCTTGAAGGAAAGGGATGCTCGCATCATGATGGCAATCTTCTTCAGGATTTGAGGATGCTCTCCATCATCACGTTTGGGCATTGCTGGTGAGGGACAGAGAAGTACTCCCTCCATAGCCATATAATCTGGATAAGTGGAATAGTAAGTACATAATAAAGTAGTAATAATAATAACTGTAGTTCCTTTCTAGATTGATTAATCTAACTGCTAATCGAGGAATCAGTCTGATCCCTGTTCATATGTAAAGGTGTTTGCCAAAGCTATTCCTTTGAACTTGCCCATGCCTTTCCATCAGCAGCTCTGCATGGGCCTTCAAAGCTCCCGTGCAGCCAGCGAGATGTGTCACTGAGCCCACCCTTGCTCACAAGAGGGGAGAGCGAGGTTCGGAGAAGCGGAGTGATTTGTTTGGAGGCATGGTGGATCACCCAAGGACTGAATGCACCTGCCTTGTGCTCCTGCTTCAGGTGTGTTTTTCACCCTGCTTTTTAAGTTTGGAGATGGTCCGCTCTCACAGCTCAGCTGATGGATGGCAACACGCTCAGCAACAGTAAGGCAAGAGGGTCTCCGAGCCCTGCAAACCTGCCCGAGGGACACAGCCTCCCCTCTTTGCACAGGGAAACCGCTTTTGTTTCCCTGACTCCCCCCGAACCCCTTGCTGCTCCCCATTTGAAGTCCTTTCCTGGGGCACCTTCAGCAGGATGTCTGGAAAAATCAGGCTTTTTTTTATATGTCTTTTTTTTTTTTCAATTTAAGGAGATAATAATTATGGAGATCATTGTGTTGATGCTCTACTAGACAATCGGAGAGGCTCAGCCACCGAGCTGCTGGCAGGAGGTGGACTCGGAGCCGCTATCTGCTCCAGCAGCCTGCCAGAAGTCCCCCACCTCTCCTCAAGCAGATCTGTGGATGGGTTGTTGCATATTTTTTGTTGTTGTTGTTGATTGCTGACATAAAAGAAGCTGAAGCGACACCGTTTTAGGCTGAGTATCCAAGGCGACCTCATTAACATCTCTGCAGAGGAGCCCTTTAAAAACCATCAGTCACGTTTGGTAGTGCTAAGTGGAAGAGAAACAGTTCTGTGTTTTCTTGATCAATTGCTTAAAATTCAAGGTCGGGGTGCAGAGCTGGGAGGGCTCCCCGCCAGTCACTGCAGGGTTGGGCTGAGGGGGATTTTTTTTTAAAATAGTGATACTGTCGTACTGGAGAAAATCCATGCGCTCCCTCAGAGGAGCACTATTGGGAATAAATGCTGGAAGCTGTTCCACTTGAGCAGATGGCTGAAAAACTTTGGCTGCGAAATAAATTGAGTATGACGGTCTGAGGGCCAATCACAGATGGATGAAATTCTAGTGATGTCCCAAATGTCCTGAACATAGAAGGTTCTCTTCTTTCCCCTTTTGTGCTAAAAACCATAGTAGGATTTTTAATACAGACTGAAAAAATGTTGATGGAGTGAGACGCAGAGATAACGGTTTAATGTCTTCTGGATCAGCACCACGTTTAGAGGAGCCCGGAGATTCTGCTGCCTCCGGGTCAGCAGTGAAGGGAAGAGCTGATGGTGCATGGAACACGGCAGAGGGGCTGGGAAGCACCCCTGCTGTGCAGCCACAGCGGAGATACTGCGCTCCCCCAGACACCGCCCGGCATCCATGTGCAACACCAGGCGTTCCAATCCTCCTGCTGAAGGCCAGCCTTGCAGAACCCCAAAGCAATTTATTCTTTCTTCAGGATCTTTCAACCCTGCTTCAGGGTAGACTGGAAAACTGTGCTCCCAGCGTGGAGTTAAATGCAAAAGTCATTAGGCATTCCTTTCCTTGGCTGTCTCCATAAACCCAGGGATGACCATTGAGGCTTAGAACCTCAACAACCATTCTCCCTCCAGCACAGCAGATAAAAGGAGTCATGAGCGCTGCGTTTCATGTCATGGGCTCTGGGACCTAACCCAGTGCAAATCCCAGCCTTCGCCTCCTCTCTGCTCAGGCTCAGAAGTGAGATGAGCCATGTTTCAAGTGGCACATGTCTTGCATGTCCTGAAAACACCCTGACTCCAGATCCTCCCTTCCCCCATTCCTCAGCTGACAGGATGCCACCAGGGCAGGTAAGGGATCAGCTTTTTTGTTAGGTTGACATAGCCTGGAAACCAACAGTACCATGATTCCCCAGGCACCGAGTCCTGCATAACGTGAGGACCAGAAAACAGAGCAATCCTGTGCCCTTTCGAGCAGGCCACACTCCCACCATATTCAGATTTCTTTCCTTGAACAGCCCCCTTCCCCCACCTATTCACTACTCATGGTGGGAGAAGCTCACGCACGTGGAGGCTGTTATAGCCCAGCCCCCACATGCAACCTCATGGGGCAACCTCCGCAGCTTCCGACAGAAGACATCTTCTGTGATCAAGTGACTGGCTGAACTGATTACAGGCAATTTAATCATTGCTTCAGCAACACAGAACACCAAAAACCCGGGGAGCTACAGGCAGGGTCCACACTGCCTGCAAAGCCTTGGTACCAACTTGCGTTAGCGTGTGCAGTTTATATAGATATCAGCTCATGATGTATGGCCAGGGCAGTGACGGCTGTGGCACATACGACCACACCGTGAGGACTCGTCGGGGCTCACTGGAGGCTTGTAGGAGAGGCAGACAGGGTTACAGTAATTCCTGGCAGCACTGCCTGAGGACGCTGCCTATGGGACAGAGATAGGTATTAAAGGTGAGACTTAGCCTGCATCCGCAGCGCCCAGCCACAGCTTTATCAAAGGAGCTTATCAGCAATGCTGCTTATTCCCATCAGCCAGCAGCCGGTGTGTGCTGTGTTACCCACCTTCACCCCTCGTGTCAGATGCCCCTTTAAAAGCCACGGTTTGAAAACAGCCTCTGCATCTCAGGGCTGTGCTGGGGGTTTTAAACATATGTTCACACTCGTATCATCTTTGTGGGTTCTAGTCCCAAGGACAAGGGAGACAAAAAAATGCCTCAGTAGGAACAGTCTTCATTGCTGAGAACGTTGGTGATGAAATTCCCATGGGAAGAGGATGCAAAACCTGCTCTGTGCAGAGAGCAGGACCTCCCGCGCCCCCATGACTCCCTTGGCCAATCTCACTCCTCTTCACATTTGCCTGCTGAGTCTGGCATTCAGGGTCCCCTGCCTCGTCCCGCACCAAGCCAGCACAGGAGTTCTAAATACGGGAAAAGACTCTCCAGTGAAGACAGAGGAGTTTCAATCCTGGGCTGGGCTCTGCCTTTGCACTGTGGTCAAGCAGCAAGAGGGAGTCCAGGTTTGGAGATGCTGTTGCCATCTGCTCTGAGGGCACAGGTATAGCTCCCACAGGGCATGGCCAGCGCAAGCAGAGAGGAGGGGTGGCGTTGTACACCCAGGACCATGCTTCACTCCTCGTCTCATGGCACGTGAGCAGGGCCCCTTGCAGTCTTTCTCCATCACCAAAGTTCTGGCGATCAGGTCATGACTGCAGCGTGGCACGGGGCTGGTGGCACTAGGGGCACAGAGGCCCACCTAGGCTCAGCAGCCTGTCTCCAGCACTGACCAATATATAGGACAGGATGATCATGGATGAACACTTCCCTGTGATATTCTTCCAGTCTGCAACAGTTTGAGGTTTAGAGACTTGCCAACCCAGAGGTAAAGTCTTTGTATTTCGTCATCCTCAATAGATTTCTTTTCCATGACCTTGTTTGTACCCCCCAGTAAAGTCAGAAATTCAGATGCTTCATTATAAGCATTTTCTTTACCATTTCCTGATTAATCATCCCCGCCACTATGGTCATTACAGCGGTTCCTAGAGACCAAGCAATTGTAGGCCTCATTGGTTAGACACCACATAGCACGCGGTTCTCACTTTGGAGAGCTATGATGGAGTAACCGAGCAGAACCATCACTGGGACATCGTCAAAGCCACGTCCCCAGGAGGAAGACACAGGAGGTACCTGGCTACGAGGCACGCACAGAGCAGCCAGGCACTGGAGGAGATGGGGAGCATGTCGTAGGAGTGTGAGGCAAGGGGAGCAGGGAGGTGAGGCTGGAGACGCAGGTGGATTCAATAGTTCAGCATTATAAACAGCATAGGTGAGAGTTTGTTACTGAATCTTTTAATCCAATTGTTACCATGCAACATGGTCATTTTCTGCCATCTCATGGACTACTCATCCTTTAAATCTGGAGAAACAACAGCAACAACAAGAACAACAAAGAGCACTTTGGGTCTTTGTGCAGTTTGGGATTTTCCTGCTATAAAATGCACCAAGCCTTGAAAGCAATAACACCTACAGGAAGAACCCGGCTACCTGCCTCACCCATGCGTTGATGCCATGGCTGACATTTCCGAGTTACTTAGCAGTTACAGGGTTGATGCTTAGGTGCAGATCTCCTGGGCACGGTACAGGGGGGCCAAGACATAGCAGCTGTGGCCTCACGAGAATTTGCTGAGATGCAGCTATCAAGGGTTTAGGTGGTGGTGCTGCCTTTACCCCACAACACACATGAGCCAGCAAACAGGAAACTCGGCGCAGGAGAAAATGCAGGGGGATGCAAGGGCGGGGGATGGAGGACAAGCTTTGAAAAGATCGGTGCAAAGAGGCATGGGTCTGATCACCAGCAATTTGTGACTCAGGAAGGGGAGGCAAAACACCTGGACTGTGCCTCCTCAGCTGCCAGCTCCTCTTCCCATCCTCAAGCAGGCACGAGTCCTCCCCACCGTGGACATGCCAGCACTGCTGTAGCAGGTGGCGTCCCCCGTGCCGTGTCACCGCGAGACAGCAGCACTGCGGTGATGGTGCCATGGCTGCTGGGAGAACTGACCCAAGCATGACCTAACACATCTGAAAGGCAGGAATGGGGGAACCCAGTGTCTTCCCCGGGGGCACGTGAAAATCAAATGAAGCCTCTCGGTGTAGGAGAGGGGTCGTTGGCTTCGGAACGTGAATCTATCTTACACGCAAAGCCCCGAGTCCCTGTTCTGTCTCAAGCTCCCAGAGCCATAGGTACCTGTGCAGAGAGAGCTGCACTTGAGGTCCCATCCAAGTGGTTTATGTCGCAGTTACATGCCACTGAGCATGCTAAGACCTTCATTTGAGAAGAGAGCAAAGCAGGGATGTGCTGTTCCTGGCATTGCAACCAGTTCTGGTGGTGTGTTTGAAGGCAGCAAAGATTGTCTTCTAGCCCAGCACAGAGACAAGCACTTGAGGTCCAAGATGGAGCAGACCAGAACCATCCACTAAGCTGAATTCAGACAGCATGTCTCAAGAAAAAGGGCTGGATTTTAGCTGCTTTTTCAGGAACCACCTGGGATTTCAGCTGCCAGTTTGACCGAATGAGATTGAACCACCTCCACTGACAGCTCCAGAGGACACAGCTGCGGGGAGGCAGTTGACAAGTTGCACTGGCACAGGACAAAGAGGTATTGGAGGCATCAGCGTGCCCACCGATGCTGCGAATTTGCAGCACAGCCAGGCGGAGCTCTTGGCTCTCGTGCTGCTTGCTTAGATGTGGCCCAGCTGGTCCGAGCAGCAAACATGCAAGGGTGGGAGAGCACCGAATGGAAGTGTTTAAAGCTTGGTGTTGCATTCAGTGGAAACCAGCAGAGCGCTGGCTGAGGACGCTGCATCTACGTGGGGTACCTCATGCCACCTGGGCCAAAGCCCTCGAAGGATTTTGTGAGGCCACGGAGGGTGGGTCTACATGGTCCCTGCCAGAAAATACGTGCCTGCTCTGCCCACACCAGAAGGCGTTTGAAGGAGCACGATTCCCTGACTGCTACCAGCTGCACGCTACCGCGTAGACACTCCAACACTCCTGCAGAGAGGCTGAAAGGGCACAGGGCATCAGGAAGTCTGAAGACTTCCCTTAGCACCTCCGGGTGAGCAATGATGGGGAGCAGAATATTGTGATAAAGCAGTGTTGTTTCAATTCCTTTGGTAATTCTTCATTGCCTGATTGGAAAATTATGTTCTCTAAAAAACCAAAATCCTTATTGGGAGGCATTTTCTCACTCTGGCTTCGCAGGTTCATGATTTAGCAGCAGCCACATCTTGCTTTGCCTCCCCACAGCAGCTGATGTGGCTTTCTGAGCCCTGCAGAGATCATGCAGTCCTGGAGGGACTGGGACCTTCTGCCTCCAGGATGGGCACTGGAAGACCAGGCCCAGGAGAGATCTCTGGCTTCTCTCTGCCAGATTTCTGTCTTCGTGTGCAGGATCGGGAGGGATGTTTTCTTCCTGAAAGCCAAGGGAAGCTACCAGGGTGCAACTTTTTGAGTGGCTCTTTGCAACAGAAGTTACCAGAGATGCAGAACAAAGAGAACAGAAAGCTGCTCTTAAAACAGCTCATGTGCACAGCCCAGCCTGATTCCTTTAGACAAAAGCACCGACAACATCAACCAAACATTTAATGTTGGCAGCACTGCCTGGAGCACGCAGCCTGCGGCGGTGCAGCAGAGCTCCGGCAGCCCCGCTCCAGCGGCAGAGCCATCGATCTCCTCCTGTGGCGCCCAGCACCAGTCAATGCTTCTCGGCCATTTCTCCAATACCTGCAGGCTGGGTCACCACCACCGTAAGCGGTGGTTCTGTGGCAGACATTTAAGGGAGGGACGCTCAACACTGCACAGCACTCACCTCTTCTGCTGCTGTGCATGGCAAAGCCTCCCCCAGACCATGAGAATCAAGCCCAGCACACGTCAGACTTTTGCTAATCAGGCCCAACATATGCAAATTGCTGAAAAAGCGAGCCTAGCAGAGACGGGAGTGGAGGGAAGGGGCAGCGCTGCTCCAGGCACCTTTCATTCCCAAAGCACTCCATGCCTCCAGCTTAGGCTGAAGATGATAAAAAGTCAAAGGATTCCAGACGGGGTCAGGTGTTGGTAACACGTGACTTTTGGCACCACCTAGAAGACCTATAGACTGACTGGGTGGTGCTCAGCAGGAGAGGTGAGGAAGGGGCAATACGGGATTGCACCAATTCCTGCCCTGCTGATGTCGCCCTGAGAAGGGAGCGCATGTGGGCAGCCCACAGAAAACATTACAAAAACCTCCAGTCAAGATCAGTCCCCTCACGTCCTACGTCAGCGACGGCAGTGTTCCTCAAACCAGGGATGGATTGGTTTGTTTAAACTTGCCTTGCAAATCACTTCTAATCAGCAGCTAATTTTTTTGCTGAGCCTGGGCATGCAGGTTGCTCAGGAGGGCTGGAGCTGCCTGTGGAAATACGAAGTCACCTGGCTGGGGCCTCATCATCCTCACAGGCTGTTTTGTAAACAGTCATTATAAATAATAAATCAACAGCCTGCTAATGAAATGAGCTCTTTTTAGGATGCTTTAGAGAAAGCCTCCAATTTCATATAAAAGAAACTCTAATCCACCCTGGCAAATTACAACAAGGACTAAGCTATCTTCAAATAATGATGAAATATTCAGTTTCTGCCTTAATAGCACAGAGTCTGAGGGGGGAACATCCAAAGGCACAGAGGAGAGTTCAGTCCTCTGGCCCTGCTGCGCTTGCAGGAGAGCTGTTGTACCATGGCACCTTGAAAACCTATTAAAACACTGATCCTGTGTCCATGAAAATCAAAGACCTGCAATTGGTTTGGTGGGCACTGCCTTCATCCTTCAATGAATTAAAAAAAAAAATCTTTCTAAGTCAGCGTTGCCATGAGTTGGTCACGGCCAAGTGCTGTTTAAATATGTAGTAAGAAATGTGTTGCTCCAGTGTGTTTTTAAGCAAAGGAAGGACCTGAGAGACAAAGACATTAAGATACACTGAGAGCAAGTGGGTAGAGGCTGGGGAACAAGCGAGATGAGTTGTATGACTTTGTAATAAAGTTTTGGGCTCATTTAGCAGTTAAGTACGGGCTAAGCACATACCAGAGAGCAGGTCTGAGCCCTCGTCTTCCCTCTGGTTTGGGGAGTCAGTCCTAGAATCACAAAGTGGTCTGTGAAATTACAGCAAAGACACAGACACACAAGAATCACCAGAGGAAGGCGAAAGAGAAGCAGTAAGTGAACAGAGAAAGCTGTAAGGAAAGCTGTGCGAGAAGCTCTGGGGGGTCTCTCAGTGGGGCTCAGAGGCATCTGGATTTGAGAGGATTGAGAAGGATGGTTCTACGCTATTCCATTGGTCCATCCTTCCATAGGGAGCCACATGAAATAGCTTCTCCTGAAAAGCTACTCATGGGTTGATGAAAACTGCCAGCCCAGCACCCTCAGTGCTTCCCTACAAATACAGGCAGGGCCAGCCAGCAACAAGAGCAAGCACACAGATTGTCAACATCTTTGTCAATGACCCATTTTCACAGAGATTTCTGAGCTGCCAGCACGGCTCAGGAGCTCAGACCTGGTTATGAGGTGGTGGAGGCCCTGGTTCGGTCGCCCCTCACCATATGCCCACAGGGGTGCAAACACTGAGGGTCCCTGGAGCTGAGGCTACTCCAGCTGCCTGTGGGGTACCTGAGCAGGAGGGGAGCATCAAACTCCCTCCCCAGCTATGGAAATTTCTCCTGCTCTGTTTCTTAGCCAAGAGTCCAACCCACCCAAGCAGCTCCAGGCATCTCACAGCATACCCAGAGCTGCAAACCTGAACACTTGAGCCGTGCAACTGCAGGAAGGAAAAGCTTGAGACACGCTGGAAGGCTGGGGAGTAAGGAGGAGGTTAGCCCTAGCCTACCAGGGCAGAAGGAAGAGGTATCTCTGGGCGTGAAGAACAAAAAATGTCCAGCTATGGTGACTGGATGCAGAGCTTGAAATCTGCCAGCAACTCTGCCGACAACCGGAGTTTTGGCACGTGGATAAAGTCATTGATCAATTCAAAACATAGACACATTACAGATGATGAGAGTCCGCAGGAGGACGCAGAACACAGTAGATGAGGGCCTGTCTTGGTGCGTAGAAAAGCGAGCTGCAGCTGGTGCCAGGCTGCCCGGCCCAACATGTCCTGTTGCACCACTGGTGTCCAGTTAATCTTGGTACCCATCACACCGCCCCGAATAAAGCAAGCTGGAAACCAGCCCAGAGTGTCTGGCCAACACGAGAGAGCTGATGGTGGATCAGAGCCCCCAAACACCCACCAGTACTTCAACTTGTGACACTGAGCGGTGGTCAAAGAGGGGCTTTGGAAGGAGCAGCCAGTGCTCAACGCCTATTTTCTCTCATTTCCTAAGAAGGTCTCCAATTGTCAAGTCATCCCACAGCGACCCACAGCGGCACCGGTGTACGATGCCGTGCGTGCAGGGCGTGCAGCTGCTGGGGTTCACACTCCAGCCCTCCCAGGCGCTGCACAGAACACAAAATAGAGACAGCCAGCCCCTGTCTCAGCAAAGCATGCAGCCTTCTGCAGAGATACCGAAAACAGACTCCACCTCCACGCAAGTTTTTACTGGATAGAGTGACTCTTGCCTATTTAATAAGGAACTGTCTAAATATGCATGGATTCAACAGACCAAAACAGCTGTCTGCCTGGCAGTTTGAAATGCCTCCAGGTTACACTTTATTCAAATTTTTAAAAAGCAAGGTACTCCAGTGTAACAAAGCCTCGCTGCATTATGTTTACACAAAAGCCATATCCTGGACTGTGTCTACGCTGGGATTTCTTCTTGACAAAACAGGGCTGGGCTTGGCCATGGAAACAGCATCCTGACCTGAAGGGCAGACCCAAGCACTGTCTGTCCCATGCTCTCATCGGGGCTGGGATGAGATCCTCCGCTTCACTCCAGTTGTGAGCTCTGCTGGCCTGAGACGAGGCAGCCTGCGGAAGACAAGAGAGTCCAAGAGGATGGATGCTGCTTTGCAGAGATGCCCAACCTCTGCAGTCTGCTGCCCTCCATGGGAACAGGGAGGGCTCTCATACCTTAGAATCACAGAATCACAGAATCGTTTGGGTTGGAAAAGACCTTTCAGATTATCAAGTCCAACCATTCCCCTAACCCTGCCATCCCACCACTAAACCATGTCCCTAAGCACCTCGTCTACCCTTACTTTAAATACCTCCAGGGATGGGGACTCGACCACCTCCTTGGGCAGCCCATTCCAGAGCCTGACAACCCCTTCTGTGAAGAAATTTTACTTTGGAAAGCCAGGTCAGACTTGGGACTTGGCTGGGGTCTGTCGCTTTAGAGCAACCCATGGCCATTTCCCCCTCGCTGTTTGGTCTGTCTGAACTGTGAGCCATCTGGTATGGAGACGCGCCTGGTAACCTCTGCAACAAAGGTAACAGGTATTCCTGCTCTCCTTGAAAATCTACAGTTGGCCACTGCAACCAAGTAGCATCTTCACAAGGTTCCTACCACCACAGGATGTTGATCCTTGTGCTGGCTTTTAGCTGCATGGATGAAGTAATGCCTTTTAAAATGCAGTACCGGGGTTGCCAACGAAAGCAGCTACCTCTACCATCAGTGCAACCTGGGATGACTGACATTATTTGAAAACAGTACTGTTTACCGCAGTAACAGCAGAGACTGTCAGTTTTGGGGAACCCCTGAAGAGTTCTCACCAAGTGCATTCAAGGACAACTGGGAATAGCAGCAAAGTCCATACGCAAACCTTGGGGCAGGTTCATTGTCCGCCTTTTTACACTGCTTAGTTCTCAACGACATCAAAGGCTTTGGTAGGCACCTCAGAGACCATACATTTTTTAGCATGATGATGAGCTGCCCCTCACTGATGCAATGCAAGTCTTCTCCTAGGGGACAACTCCACCCTACCTCTGAGAGCTCAGTGACACTCCCATCTGCCTCTGCAGGAGGACCGATGCACCCTGCAGCAAGTCCTGAAGATTTGCTTGAAATCCATGGAGAACAAAGCAGGGTGCGGTGATGAAGTGGTAGGCAGCTGGCCAAAACCACGTTGCTCTGTCCCATGTCAGCCAGAAACTCAGCCTGCACACCGTGTCTGATGCCCTCTGGGAGACAGGCAGCAACCACAGCAGGCAGGGCCGGAGGAGTCAAGGCCAATGGCCAGAAGTCAGCGGGGAGGCATTGCGGCACGGTGCTTCTGTCTGGTAGATGCGGCAAGGTTCATGTCTGGCAGAGTTGTCTGCTCTCGGCTGTTCCTGGGACCAGAGCTTCCACAAGCATACAGGATGGAAGTCCTCCCGAGCTACGCAGTGTGACAGCAAAGGCCAAGCAGCTCGTGCATCAAAGGACCGGACGCAAGCCCTCCCCGCTTCCCCAGCCTTGCCTTTGCTGACCACAGCCCACCAGGCAGCTCTCAGCCAAGTCCTGCAACACTGGAGTTATGTGCCCACAGTTAGAGAGTGGTTGCTCTGCAGCTGGAATTGGAGCGTTCCTGTCCCACGAGACGCTGAACCGCTGCCTCCCCAGCCTGGCCACAGAACCCAACAGGAGGCCACTCTGCCATGAACCAGCAGCTCCCATGTGCCCATTTGCACAGCCTGTACTCTGAAGAGTCTCTTCAAAGCTGATGCAGCCCCTGGGACTTCCTGGGCTGGCTAACAGTGACGCATGGGCTTGAGGGCTGGGAAGAGTCCCACCTAAAACACTGTCCTGGAGCCACCGCTCTGTCTGTGCATGAATGAAGAGCCCTGGGCTGTCAATGGGAGCAAAAGCTCAAATCTAACATTTTCTCTCAGGTTTATTCCATCTTCTGTCTTCCCTCCCTTTTCCCAGCCCTTTGCTGTCTCCAGCTTAAGCAGCAAAGTTGTCACGCAACTTCGATATTTGCTGTAAAAATAATTCATAGCAGCACCAACCCGGTTGTCCGTGCTGCCCCACTGCCCGTGTGTTCCCAGCACCTGTTGCAGGAGCACTTTAATCGATGCTCGCAGCATCCAACCGCCTGTATGTTTAAAGAAAGGGAAGTTATGATTTTAGCACTGCCATGACCTTCAGAGAAAGGGCCTAATTATTCCCAAGCAGGCAGCTTAGTGCTGGGCAGCTGCTAATGAACACTGATAGGGAAGGAAACGCATCCAGATGCAAATTGCAGAACTGGCTTAGGAGGTTTGTGACGAAGATGATCCTGTGCTGGCTGCAGGTTCACGTTTGTGCTGTGGCTGAACCATTCCAGATTTCTGCCTGTCTCAGATGGCCCATTTCTTCCCCCTTCTCCGCCTCCTCCCAAGCTGTTTACAGATTACTGGGGCCATTGCAGGGAGAGAAGCCGTGTGCTGGCGGCCCCAGCTTTTGCTTGCGGGGACCAGGTGGGGGTCCCCAGGGAGGCCGGAGCAGCACCGGGGCTGAAGCACCGACCACAGCGCTAGCAGATGCAGCAGCTGCCTCCTGTTCCAGACCTGCAGCATCTCTGCCGAGCTAGCAGCAAACGGGCATGCTGTTCCCATGGAGGACATGACTGTCCACAGTGCCAGGCTTGACTGCCTCGGCTCCCCGGGGGACAATGGGTGCAAAAGTGCAGCAAAGTAAGGAGGGCGTGATTCTGGGGAGAGGTGATGCTGTGAGAAACAGAGAGGTGGGTCAGAGCCGCTGAAAACAGCCTCGGGGCTGCTCAAGTGGCAAAAGGAGCGGTTGCTGGTTCCCGCATGGTCAAACTGCATCCCTAAAAGCTTGCGGGAAGTTGTGCTGGGGGCTACGATTGCAATCACCCTGGCAGGGCCCTTCCCAGGCATGGGAGGGGTGGCAATTCCTTGCCGGTGTTAGCGTCCTGCCAGAGCCCAGAGCGTTGTCAGCAGGCGTTCGGCACCTGCTGTGTGCCTGCCTGTCCAGTTCTACCTTGGGCAAGAAAAAGAAAACACCTAGAGGTGGCAGAAAACCCAAGTGCTCTGAAGACAAGAAGTTTCAAAATTTGGGCTGCCCGCTCAGCCTGGCTGTGGCAGAGCTCTGAAAGCCAAGAGGAACAAGGTCTTCCATTCTACGAGGGGAAACATGCCTCATTCGGTGCTGAAGAGGATCAGTCTGTGGGAGGTTGTTTAATGTAGTCTCCAGTAGGGCCACCTACACCCACTGTCCAGGGCCATGTCCAGGCAGCTTTTGAGTATCTCCGAGGATGGAGGCTCCACATCTTCCCTGGGCAACCTGTGCCCGTGCTCAGCCACGCTCACAGTAAAAAAGTGTTTCCTGATGTTCAGAAGGAACCTTCTGTGTTTCACTTAGTGCCCATTGCCTCTTGTCCTGTCACTGGGCACCACTGGAAAGAGCTCCTCCTGATATTTATATGCATTGACAAGATTCCTCCAAGCCGCCTTCTCCAGGCTGAAGAGGCTCTCCCAGCCTGTCCTCAAAATGAGAGATGCTCAAGTCCAGTCCCTTCACCATCTCTGTGGCTCTTCACTGGACTCTCTCCAGTCTCTCTTCTACTGGGAAACCCAGCACTGGACACTGTGCCCCAGCTGTGGTTTCACCAGCACTGAACAGAAGGGAAGGTTGGCCTTCCTCAACCTGCTGGCAATGCTTTGCCTAACGCAGACCTGGATACCATTGGCCTTCTCTGCCTCAGGGACACATTGCTGGCTCGTGGTCCACTTGCCATCTTGGTGTCCACCAGGACACTCAGGTCCTTTTCTGTCAAACTGCTTTCCAGCCGGGTGGCCCCTGGTGCCCGGGGTTGTTCCTTCCCAGGTGGAGGACTTTGCACTTGTCCTTATTGAAGGTGAAGCCCATTTCTCTAGCCTGGAGAGGTCCCTCTGGATGGCTGCAAGACCCTCTGGCTTATCAGCCACTCCTCCCAGCTTGGTGTCAGCTGCAAACCTGCTAAGGGTACACTCTGCCCTATCATCCAGATCGTTAATGAAGACGTTAAACAGGACTGGACACAGTATTGACCCCTGGGATACACCACTAGTTACCAGCCTCCAGCTAGACTCTGTTCCACTGACTTCTACCATTTGGACCCAGCCATTCAGTCAATTTTCAGTCCACCTCACTGTCTGTTCATCCAGCCCATCCATCAGCAGCTTGCCTGTGAGGATCTTAAGGGAGACAGTGTCAAAGGCCTTCCTAAAGTCTAGGTAGACAACATGCCCTGCTCTCCCAGTGTTTTCCAGGTCAGCCATTTCATGGTAGAAGTTTCCCAAGTTAGTCAAGCATAAATTCCCCTTGGTGAATACCTGCTGACTACTCGGTTTTTTCATCATTGGGGTGCCTGGAAATGGTTTCCAGGATTAGCTTCCCAGGGATGGAGGTGAGGCTGACTGGCCCATAGTTCCCTGGGTTCTCCTTCTTGCCCTTTTTGAAGACAGGAGTGACATTTTCTTTCCTGTATTTTTCCCAATTGCCATGATCAATCAAAGATTATCAAGAGTGGCCTTGCAATAACATCTGGCAGTGCTCTCAGCAGTTGAGGTGTATCCCATCAGGCCTCATGGACTTCTGTAAGTCCAGTTTATTCAAGTATTCCTCAACCTGATGCTCTTCCACCAAGGGTACATCTGCCTTGCTCCAGATCTTCCTCTTGGTCTCTGGGACCTGGGATTCCTGAAGGCCAGTCATGCTAGTGAAGACCGAGGTAAAGGAGGCATTCAGTAATTCAGCCAATCCCGTGTCCTGTGTAACCAGGTCCCCGTCTCCTTCAGCAGCAGGCCTGTATTTTCCCTAGTCTTCCTTTCATCACCTACATACTTACAGAAGCCCTTCTTGCCACCTTTGACATCCCTTACCAGTTTCAATTCTTGCCTAACCTCATCCCATGCTTGTACCACATCTCTGTATTCCTCCCAGGTTGCCCATCCTTGTTTCCACCCTCTGTACGTTTCCTTTTTGTGCTTGAGTTTGGCCAGGTTCTCCTTGTTCATCCATACAGGCCTCCTGACATTTTTGGCTGACTTCCTGCTTGTTGGGATGGATGGCTCTTGAGCTCCTTGGAGGACGTGATCCTTGAATATCAATCAACTTTCTTGGGCCAATATTCCCTCCATGACCTTATCCCATGGTACTCTTCCAAGCAGATCCTTGATGAGACCAAAGTCTGCTCTCCTGAAATCCAGCACTGTGCTCTTACTTTTTGCCTTCCTCCCTCCCCTCAGGATCCTGAACTCTGATGGTCACTGCAGCCAAGGCTGCCTTTGACAATCCCACCTCCAACAAGCTACTCAGAGCAGACCACCTTTCCTTGTTGACTCCTCTGTCACTTGGAGGAAGTTAGCTTGACTTGGGCAAAGCCTACTTAATCGTGAAGAAGAGACTACTCTTCTTGTCGACTTGTGAACAGGTGGCATCAACCTATCAACCTCCCATCTTTGTTTCTTGATCTGCCTTAACAATTAATGAACTCCAAGACGTAGCCCCATTCCTGGGGATGATATGTCCAGATGTAAAAAATGCTGCTCAGCAACACGTCTACTTCAGTAACACGGGCCTTGGCATCTGCCCCGAATCTGCTGATGCTGAAGGTGTGTGACCCAGGGTGGTTTGTAATGAAGAAGTCCCGTTTCGGCAGAGAGGTGGCCGTGTGCTCACCCTTCACTGTGCCCACAGCCTCTCCCTAGAAACAAAGAAAGAAGCCCACAGAGAATCTTTCCTACTTGCGTGGTGCTAAGTCGTGGCTCTGGAGCTGGGCCACTGGTGTGTGCCTGGGGGTGGCTGCACAGCTGCAGTGCAAGGAAACTGTCCTGAGAGGAGGCAGTGGAGAAGACTGCAGTGACTGCATTGTGATACAGAAGAAGTGTTAGAGCTGATCCGTTGCCATCTGTCTTTATTTTGCTAACCCGTTCAGTTGGACGCCACAGAAGTGCATTCGCAGCAGATGAGCTGGGAGAGCCGTGGCATGGCAGCTCTTGGATTACTGGCATGAAAAGAATCCTTTTGTTCCCGAGCCAGGAAGATTAGCTGCTGCCACGTCTGTGTCGGGTTTGTAGGACAAGAAAGGGAAGATGCAGCTCTCCTGCTGCCTTGGCCACTGCTTTGTGGCACCCCAGCTCCAGCTCTTTTCTCACCTCCCTCTTGCTTTATCCTTCCTCTGCTCCTTCCTTCCTGCTCTCTCCTCATCTTGAGCTTTCTCTGTCTTTTCCATCTGCTTCTCTCCTCTCTTGGCATCTTCTCCGCTTCTGCTTGAGTGCACACAATATCCCTTCTCCTCTTCCCTGAGTTCAGGCGGGCAGCAGAAAAGTTCAGAGCAGCACAACTCCTCTCCACCGAGGTGCTTTACCTGAAGCGCCTGCTGCGAGAAAAATTGGCTAGCGCCACCTGATCCGAGGCAATTTCGTTCACAGCGGGCACTGGGGATAAAGCGCTTCAGTACAGGGCGGCTGCGTTACGCTGAATGCCGGGGCTGCCAGTGCCCGTTGGGCGCACGGCCGCTCGTCGGGCTGCATCAGGAGAGCGGGGCTGGGGAGGGAGGAGGGCTGGTCTGTTCGGGCCCCATGGCCATGCACCACTGAAGTCTACAGAGTGGCGTGACCCATTTAGCAGTTCCCTGGATGGCTTCAGGCGCGTCGTGACCTGCAGCTTGAGAACCGCTGCTCTCAGCAGACGCAAAAGCCTTCTGTGTCCTTTCATTTCAGGAGTGCCAGGAGGGAAGGAGATGCCCTTCGCAGGCCCTCTCTGCTGTACCTGCAGACTCTCAGCCCACGCTGACCACGAGGGAAACCCAGTCCTCCCTGGTTTAGGGCAGATTGCACATCTGCCTCCTGCCTGCCAGGCAGCGGCTGCAGGATCCATGGGGATGCTCCTGCCTCCATCCTGCAGACCTCGCTTTGCCACTTTGGGTCCCAGCAGGACCTCCAGGTCCAGCACAGGTCAGAGCAGCCTCCTGCTCACCTCTCCCAGCAGAGGACGAAGCGTGGAGGTGAGGCGGGGAAGGGAGAAGGGAGGTGGGAAGAGTTCCTGCTCTTCCATTGCCCTGTCCCAGCTGCAGAGCCGGGCATTCAGCATTAGTGAGGGCTGCACTGCCCTTCCCCGGGCTCTGAGGGGTCTGGCGCAATATGTACCCTGCAGCCAGGCTGGCTCCGGGCGGGTTGACCCCAGGGCTGCATTCCCAGGCAGGCGCTGGAGAATGGGACCCTTCCCCACGAGCTCTCGGGGCAATGCAGCCTCGCAGCAGCCCGGATGGCCTTCAGGAATGGCTAGGGACACTCACAACCTGCTCGGTGACGTGCAAGAGTCCCAGCCATAATCAAAATATCCCTAACTCTGCCCTACGCACTGCAGTTACGGGACCTGCGCCACAGCCAGTGCTCCCCAACGCAGCGCGCTGCTGCACATTCAGTGATCCCTGCACGGGCTGAGGGGTAAAGGCAGGCATTTGGCTGCTTCAGGTGTTGTCAGCCCCCTCGCTAACAGAGGTGAAAACTCACTCAAGTGAAAAAATTCCCCAGGAACCGCCCGCTTGGGTAGCACCTGGTACAGGTACCGGGGATGACGGTGGCGGCGTGCCTCCAGCAGCCAAGCCGCTCGCTGCCCCTCCAGATTCCCAGTCCTCCTCCAGCATCCTTCACAGCTATCTCTGACTTTCAATCCACATTCATGAAAAAAACTTCATAATCTCCCCGACTGGGGAAGGTTTTGGGTCATATACAGATGGATGGAAGGAAATTAATTTTCTGCTTGGGCACTGAATCGTCCTAGGAGAAGACCTTCATCTCACACTTCAGCTCGCTGGACCATGCAGGCCTGTTGAATTTCCTCATGTGACACTGCAGGGGGTTGTTTGGGCCCTTCGCAATCAAATAAGAGTCAGAGATACATAAAAGATGAGAAATGAGAATCCCTGCTCCATTGCAGGGGGAAAAAGTCCCTGTTGACCAGAACACAGCCAGG
>BOSO01002039.1:21765-34809 GCA_018403395.1 Gorsachius goisagi
TGGGGGTGTCCATCACCTTCATCAGTGTGGGGGTGTCCTGCACTTCATCAGCACAGGGGTGTCCAGCACCTCAGGCTGGCCAAGTGTTTTAGGGTGCTACGAGCTAGGTACCTGCAGTCGCTGATGGTTTGTGCAATGTGGGTTAGAAATGCATGAGGCCTCCCCTGCTGCTCCGTGCCATCTCCTGGGAGCCAAGAGGGGATTTCACATCCTTGCGTACCACATCTCTGTGTTGGCTGGAGAGCTGAAGAGTCAGGGTCCCCCCTCTTTCCCCAGGCGGAGCTGAGCGTCCCTCACCACGGGATCCTCTGCAGCCAGGTGAGGCCACGCTGCCTGCAGCTTTCCGCTTCCGAATATCCCTGCACGTGGATCTCTGGAAGCAGCAGTCGCCTTCCTAGACCCCATCTGCTCCCCGAGGCTTGGAAGCAACGTGGCTGCAGCATCTGTGGGGTCATGGGTCCGCTCCTGTCTGTCCCCACACCTCTCTGCCCTCCTAAGGGCGGCAGCAGGCGAGGGGCCACAGCACGGGGAACGCGCCCCCTCTGCACGGGTGCCTGGGGACTTCTCCCGCCAGCAGTGCCTGGGGCCAGAGGGCAGATCTGGGGCCGGGCAGGCGCTGCGTGGGGCGGTGAGCGGCTGGGGGGGCGGGCATGGCTGGCAAGGGCGGCCCACGCCGAAGCAGCCGCCACAGCGTGGCAGGGGCTGCCGAGTATTTGGTTCCCATGGGCAGGAGGGGGGACCGGCTGGATCCTGGCTTCCCGCAATGGCTGGGGCTGGCGATAGCTCCCCTCGATGGGACAGGAGCCGAAGGGCTGCCGGGCTCTCCGTGACTCAGCAATAATGCTTTGGGTAGTTAACATTTCATTATCATTTTTAAAGGCTAAGTGGCTTTTACCACCTGAGAAGTATATTAATGGCCCCAGTAAAACACTCCCCTGAGTGCCCTAATGCTTCTGTTATATCGATTCATTTCCCCCCTCCCCCCTTTCCTTCTTTCTTTTTTAAAACATTTTTTCTCTCTCCCTGCATGTATTCCCCCATTATGAAAAATACACACTCATTTATACGGCGCAGACAGGGGGAATAACGCCGTTCTCCAACTAATAACGCCGCCGAACCCTCCCCTCCTCACTTGCTTATTACTCCCCACAGCAGAGACAAGAGGCAGATGGTGACAAATTCCTTCCCAGCCCCCGCAGATGATCAGCTTATGCCCTGAAGCACAAGGGGGTTCCTCGGGGCTCGGGGCTCGTTTCCTTCTGCCTCTGGAAACCTCCTTTCCCTCGCATTGTGCTGCTGCCTGCGCCTCGTCCCCCATGCAAAGCCCGCGTCCCAGGACGGGAAGGTCATCTGAAAGTCCCTCGGCACCCATCTCGAACCCCACATGGACGATGTCTGGTGATGGTTTCAGGGCTAAGCTGGCGGCCCAGCTGCACTGAAAGAAAAAACCGAAGTGAGCGTTTCGGTCACCAGCCAGGGCAGGTCTTGGCAGAGGGATGCAGAGGGGGCGCTTGGTCGGGATCTGCACTGCCTGGCACCCTGCTTGCTGCTCAGGCACCACGCCGGGGGTCAGCCCCGGCCCCCTCGCCCCAGGCAGCGCCTTCCCAGTCCCCTGCACCAGCGCTTGTGGCCTCTGCCCGTCGCTGTCCCCACGCTAAGGGCCGGCACTGCCAGTCATCGGCTGGCTCCATCCCCTCTGCGCGCTGCGTCACCTCACTAATGCCACCTTCCCCTGGCCTCTCTCCTCCTGGTCTGCCAAGTGAAGTCTGCACCTCCTTAATTAATTAATTAATAATATAATTAATACTCATTAATAATCAGTATTTCAAAGCCCTCGGTAGCCTCCAAGAAGCCGCCCAGCATTCTCACCACAAAAGTGCCCATTTGCCTATCTCCCCATCAACATGCAGGGCAAGAGCCACCTCTTCCCTGCCCAGCGTAGCTCTCGCTGCCCCGGAGTTAATTAGTTTACAGATTTATTACAGCCAGGGTGGGCTTCTTGCTTTTCCCTGAGGGTGGAGCATCACAAGAGAGAGCCGGAGATGTCCTTCTCCCCAGGAACATGTGCCCAGCAGCCAGGTCTGCTGGCCATGCCCAGCTCATCTCCCCTTCCCCACCAGCTGGCTGCAGCCCCCTCGATTCTGCAAGGCAGT
The DNA here is from genome assembly GCA_018403395.1 of Gorsachius goisagi. NCBI lineage: Eukaryota > Metazoa > Chordata > Aves > Pelecaniformes > Ardeidae > Gorsachius > Gorsachius goisagi. Next base: position 23,919 of record BOSO01002039.1, read on the forward strand.
GGGCGAAGGGGCAGAGCTGGCTTCAGCTTCCCTGCTTCCCGCACTCCACAGCCACCCCAGGTCGGCCGACCCCCAGAATCACCCGCACCTCGCAGCCCCTCTGCCTGACAAGCGCTGCTGCCCAGCCCTGCTCCTTCCCGCCCCAGCTGGGGACCTGCTGGAGCCTGAGGGTCCCCAGGGCAGGAGGAGCGGTGATGCCTGCCCCTTCCCATGCCTGCCTGCCCCTTCCCACACCCCTTCCCACTGCTTCTCCCAGCTGCAAGGGGACATGAGGCAGGCGCAGAAAAGGTCTCGGAAAGTCTCTGGGGGGTTCTGGGGAAACCTCTTTGTGCTGCCCCTGAAAAATTAGGTGACAGCTTTGTTCGGGGGGGGGGTGCATGTGGTTCACGCTTCTTGCGGGCAATGGGAGGCAGCCCTGTAAGTCCAGATCAAACACGTGCTATTTCCATGGGTTAAACTCCTCCAAGGACCTGGTCCCTCATGCCTGGAGGCTTACCCCTAAAAAGGTGAAGGTTTGCTTTGAATGCAACCTGACCAGTCCTGCCTTGAACCGCACAGCGTGCAGGGACCTCCTGATCAGGGGCCTCATCCCAACCCTGCGACCTTGGCCTCGTGTCCAAGCATCCGGCAGCATCCTGCCTTGCTCTGCATCACCCTGGTGAGCCCTGGTGAGCTCTGCCCATGCCTTCTCCCAGACCCTCTTGGTGGACCCCTCTCCGTGCAGAAGTAGAACTCACCATCTTCCAGCTGGGTCCTGGGCTGCCACCGGCGTCCTCAAGAAGTAAGAAAAGTGGGGGAGCTTCTCTCTTTCGCCCACGCTCAGCGGTGGGGAGGGGTTCAAGTCTCCACCAGCTGCAAAGCAGCCCCATGGATGTGTTAGGGGTGGCAGGACGTCTCTGCCCTGAAAAGATCCTCCCTGTCCACAAATGCAGACCCCAAATTTCTGGATGCTGCCCGCTGGACAGGCCAGGCAGGAGCCCCCACACCCAGGTTTGCTAGCCGCTGCTGCTGGGTCCCAGAGCGACGGGCTGGCCCTGTGGCCAGCGGCACACGTGCTGCTTCCTGAGCTCCGCGGCGCTAACGGGCTGGACAGCAGAGCTGCTGGGTGAGACGACGACGCGCCACAGGTCCTTGCACGGCTGCACATCACGCGAGGTGGCAATGGGGGGCTGTGAAAAGGTGGCGAGAGACATCCCTGGTGGAAGAGTCTCAAAGCGCTTGGCACCTTTGTAACCTGTGGGCCTTGGCGGCGAGAAGAGGGGTGGCTTTCTGAAAACCCCAAACATTCCCATGAGGTTTTTTTGGTTTATGGAACCACATCCCAAAAGTGACTCCCCTCACCCCTCCACCCCTCCTTTTCATCAAAAAGCCATTTTCTGGTAAATAAAGTGCCCATTTAAAAAGATGGGAAAGGAGAGAGCATCCCTGATGGGTGCAGGTCTCAGGCTGGCCCCATCAACAGGGATCATGGTCTGCTGCTGGCGAAGGTCACAACTCAACGCTGTTCCAGATCCCCACAAGACTGCTGCGGCATCGAAGGGCCTGTTAATGCCAGTGAAGGCTTCGTAGGAGGGCCCTCCAGGCCCTCCAGGCCCATCCAGCAAAGGAAACCCCAGCAGACATCTGTGGGTGTGTTGAACCTCTTCAGTGTCACAGGCAAGGGCTTTCCTCCCCAAAAGCTGCAGCTGCAATGCCTCCCCATGCATCCAGGCTCCAAACAAAGGTGGAGAAGCACAGCCAGGAGGGAACGCCCAAACCCCAGGAGACACTGGTCCGGAGGGGCGATCAGCGAGGCGGGGCAGGAGCACCCAGTCTCTCCACCCCGGGGAGAACCTCCAGAGGGTCAGCCCTGCGAGAGGATGTGGGGCCAGGTGGAGCAGAGTTGGGTCCAGGTTCGCCAGCTGAGGGAAATGCCTCTGACGCCCGCCAGGCTGATGGGCATCTCTCCCTTCCTGGTTTGACCCGGAGCTACAGGAGGTAGATGAGGCACTTTGGACAAAGCCTCCTTGGATTTGGCACCCATGGCACCAAAGGCCACCGCATAACCGAACACAGCAGGCACACAGCTCCTCATCCTCAGCCACAAGATGTGATTTTTCACAGGCAGTGGGGATGGAACTTGGGATGGATAAGGGTTTAAAACCCCTTCTTTCCCAGCTGGGGCAGCCGTCACCAAGCCAGATGTGACTTATGCCACATGCTCAGCCAGGGTAACCAGAGCTTCGGACTTTCATTTCTCTTAGAAGTTTCTTCCTAGGTTTTTGGTGTTGTTTTTTGCTTTGTTCCTTCCTAATTTCTCCATTCTCAAAGTTCTTCCTAAAGATTGGCAGTTCAGTTTCATCCCCTCATAGCGGCTTGGCTATGGAACCTTGCCCAGCACCGCAAGGTTCCCACTGCCCAGCCATGGATGCTCCCTTCCCAGGAGTCCCAGTTTCTCCCCGTCCCACATCTGGGGAGGGCTGCTCCTCCTGGCAGCCGTTCTTCAGCAGGCAAAACCTCTTCTCTTTGCTTGCCTTTCTAAATGACCTTTCCCTATCTCGTCATGATCCCCTATCTAAACTACACAGGACAGGCAACTTTTTTTCATTGTCTCTAACATTTGTTGATATAAACCAGATTTCTTATCTCTAATGAAACACACCTCCCCTTTTCTCACCCAGCAGTTTTACTGTTTTGGGTGAGCTGCTGAAATGAATTGGAGCACTTTCTTGCCTGGGTACTTTCCTCCTCTAGGAGCTCGGGGACGGCTTGGTGCACAGCCCAGCCCCTGGGAAGGGAGGTTGCAGGCACCCTCAGGAGCCGCTGGACCTAGCTCCAGCCCTGAGGGGCTCAGCCCTCTCCTCCTCTCTTCCAGACCTTGACGCCCTTTGCAAATATAGCCTGGCCTCTGCGGGCCGGGCCAGGCTCTCCGGCATCTCCGGAGGGACAAGCAGGGACACTTGGTGGGGCACGGCGGCCACAAGGGGAAAGGGAGGGGGGTTTCAAGCTGGGATGGAGCAGTGACTTTAGCAGCCGGCTCATCTGAGCCCACCCTGCTGTCTCCAGAGCCGCCCTGGCAGAAGCCGCCAGCCCTGACCCCCCACTTCAGCTCGCCCCGGAGGTTTTGGGAGCCAACCCCACACACACCAGCAGTGGCACAAGCTATGGTGGGGGATCTCTGGTTTGGTGTTGTAGGGGCATAGTAGGGGCCTTCCATTCCCAAGAGCTGAGCCTCCAGCAGTCCCCCTGTTTCAGCGGCCCTGACCACCCCCCAGCCTGACCGGCCCCTCTCTCCCCCTCGCCTGCTCCCCACTGGCTCCCCAAAGGGTTACCTCCTCCTTTCCCTCTGGGTGCCCCCTTTCCCACCCAGCTCCTGCCTCTTCCCTACCTCAAGCTCAGTGACATGCTGCTGGAGCGGGGGGCACACTGCTGCTGGGGGGCTCTGCGAACCAGGGTGAGCCAAGCAAGCCGGGTGCCCAAGCCTGCAGATGTCGCATCCGGAGCTGCTCTACCGCAAGTGAGAAAATTTGGTCCCGATAATAACACTTGGATCACTGCTTTGCACAGATGCAGCTCCTTTCTCCAGCTTCTGTCTCAATACCCATGCTGCTGCCTGATCCTGGCGACGCACTTCAGTGCATACCCCCAGCCCACGAGACCCAGTCCCTTTCACGCTGCAGCCAGGGCGCTTCCCTTCGTTCTCCCAGAAAGTTGGCCAAATCTGGAGACCTTCTGCCCCGGGAGGTCATGCCTGGCTCCGGGCACATCCCACTCCAAAAAACCCACCCAGCCTTCACCCTAGAACCATCACATTTCACGGGAGCAGGAGATTCGGGGACTGAGAGGGAAGACACAGGACCCTCCTTTCCTTTTGCCCTTGCCAGCCAGTGGCACGTGGGGCGAGGGCGCTGGTTTGAGGCGGTTGGAGCAGTGTGCTTCGCAGCGGCCACGTGGCGGCCAGGCAGGTGGAGGGGCTGGCTGCGCAGGCACGGTGGGATCGGCTCGTGCTGCAGCTGCAGCACCGCGCTGCTGGCTTTGGGGCTTTCCGATTCACAGCCCTAATGCAACATTAATGGGTTTTGCTGGCGCTGAATATTTATAAACCAGGAGCAAGTTCCTACCCATCTACCGAGAAACGGGGGGCTGCAGGGGAGACAGCAGATACCTGGCCACTGGCTGGCCGGGGGGGCTGGCCAGGACCCTTCCCACGTGCTGGGCAGGGCGACCTGTGCTGCCCACCCACTCGGGAAGGGGAAGAAGATGCAGACCAGAAGGAACCCGAGCTGAGCTGCCCACAACACCTCTCCCTCCCCTTCCAGTCCTGCATGTCTGCCTAAATCCATGGCAAACCACACACCCAACCCTCCCCCACAACATCCCTGTGCCGCCATACCCCTTCCCGATGCCTAACTCCCCTGACCGGGGTCTCTTGTGTCCCCCCCCCCACCTCCCTCAGCATCCCTTTTCCTTCCCACTTCCCTTCCCCAAACCCCGCTCTCCCCTGCTCTCCTTGCTTGGCTCTCAAGGATCTCCCAGGGCTCCTTCCCCTCTTTCTGCACACCCCCACATCCTGGAGATGCTCCCGCGACCCGGTGGTGGCGTCACCTTTCCCTGCTCCCGCCCCAGGGGGGTCCTGCCATGCCAGGAGAGCCACGCAAACCACTGGTGCACGCCGGTGGCACGTGGCAGCAGGGGACCGTGCCCACCAGAGCAGCCAGGAGACCTGCAGAGACCCTCTCTCAGGCCCCGCAGGCTCTGTTTCACACATGCAGCGGCCTGCTCTGATTCCTCCAGATAAGCCTTTTCTGTGAGGGAAAGCGCATGGGAAAGATGTTTATTTTTCCCTTTTTACCCAGTTTTGGAGGGATGCTCTGGTTATTGCTTGGCTGGGGAAGTCTTTTGTGTGGAGTCAGAATGAAGCATCACCCTGTGATGGCTACCTGGCTGCCCAGAGGGACATGCCAGCCCCCGGGGGATGTCAGTCGTGGGGTGCAGGCTGTTTCTGTCCCACCAGGCCTCCTGCACCACTCTTTCGGGGGGAGGCCTGGTGGAAAGCCCTCCTCCGGGGTGGACGGGAAGCTCGGGCAGGCCCAGCCCCACCTGGGACAACGCTGCGTCGGGGACTGGGGCTGAGCTTCACTCTGGCAGAGAGGGCTCGAGGGGGGCCCTGGGGGCCAGGCGCATTCCCCCCCCCCGTCCCGTTCCCACCTCCCGGGGAGCGCCCAGTGGCCCTGGCCACCTCTCGCCTATCTTGTTTGAACCGTCAGCTGCGGCAATGAAAGCACCTCCCCTCCCCAGCCCTACATTAAAAGAGCCGGACCTAAAATTAATTTAGCCCTGCTCTTTGTTGTGGACAATACAGAGGGGATATTGTGTGTGGGGAGAGAAAGGCTTTTTGTTTGGGTGAGGAGACAGCAGCGGTCTGTTCTTGTGGACATCTGAAAACAAGGCTGGGAAGAGCGGCCCTTTAAGTTCGGCTGAAGCAAAAACACACAGACCCATCTCACAATTAAACACAGTATCAAACCGAGAAAGGATCAATTGAGCCTAAAACAGAAAGCTCCCCATGTGACAGATTCCAGAAAGTACGTGATACACCATGCCCAGGGCTAGTACATGCCTGCTGTGTTTCCCAGTACATGATTAATTTGACTCAGGGCAGGAGGCTGCAGGCAAGGGATCTGCAGCACACACTGAAAAGTTTTAACACTTTGAAGACTGGAAGCACGGCTGAGCGGGAGAGACAAAGGCAGGCGGCGCGGCTGCAGGCCGCTGCAGAAGGCAGGGCTGGCTGGGCGGGCAGCCTGGCCACCCTCCTCCTCACTTCGTTGCCGGCGAAGGGTGTTTCCCACTCGAAGCCAGCACCAGGCTGGCATCTCCCCATCGAGCATCCCCCCACCGAGCGTCCCCCCATTGAGCTTCCCCCATTGAGCGTCCCCCCACTCAGCATCCCCCATTGAGCATCCCCCCATCGAGCATCTCTCCATCGATCCTCTCCCCATCGAGCATCCTCCTATTGAGCTTCCCCCCATTGAGCATCCCCCCGTCAAGTGTCCCCCATTGAGTAGCCCACCTTGAGTAGCCCCCCATTGAGCATCCCCGGTTGAGCATCCCTTCGTCGAGCATCCCCCCATCAATCATCCCCCATCGAGCATCCCCCATCAACTACCCCCCCATCAAGCATCCCCACCTCTGCCGTTGCCCGCGGGGCTGCCCCCATGGCCACACTCCCAGCGGGGCCCCAGGGGCTGGGGGTCCATGGGGCAATGCCTGGGCTATCGCCTCCTCCCTGGGGGCGGGTGACAGGGGACATTTGCTCCCCTTGCCCACCCTTATGGGTGACCTTGGAGATGCACAGATTAGAAACAATTAATCTCTCAGTCCCTTAATTGCTGGAAAGGGTAGACGAAGCCAGCGGGCACTTTCCCTGGGAGGCAAGGGGTGGCGCTGCGACACCAGCAGAGCAGCGGGTCCCGGTGGGGTGCAGGCTGGGGACACGGGGGTGGCATCCCCAAAGCTGCTCCCCACCCCCCGCCCTCCACTGGCTAGTCACAGGGGGATACAGCTTTGCTCAGGGCAGGAGGTGATCTTGGCCAAGGGACAGAGGTGGGGGACACGGGGGTGGCATCCCCAGAGCTGGGTCCCCTGTCCCCCACTGCCCCGCTGTGGGGGACGCAGCCCTTTCAACAGCAGGACATGACCCTGGCTGAGGGATGCAGGCTGGGGACATGGGGGTGGCATCCCCAAAGCTGGGTCCCCTGTGCCCCCTACCCGGCCGTGGGGGACGCAGCCCTCCCTTGGGCATAGCCCACTGCCCCAGCCAAGGCCACCAGCCCTGTGCACCTCACCGTGGGGCTGTCCCTTGCCACCAGCCCCAGGCTGCCAGCCCGGGGGCAACATGGGGCCCGCAGAGGCCTCGGCTGCGGGACCGGAGGGACCAGCGGGTGACAGTGGGGCTGGCACCACTGTGGCTCAGGTCACCCCTGGAAGCAAAGGGAGCCCAGGCTGCAGCTGCACCCGGGGAGGGCTGGAGCCGGGACCCAGCAGCCCCGCTGCCTGCTCCCAGCCTCCTTCCCTGGGGCTGGGAACCCTGCTGGCCTGAAAGCCCCCGGGAGCGATGCTCCCCAGCCCCAGCCCCAGCTCTGGACCCTGCGTGGTGCCGCAGAGGTGCTGCTCCCACTGCAGGGAGCCAGCCCCGAGCCAGGGTTTGGAGCAGGAGGAGCCCAGGGGGAATGCACTGCATCCCAGGGCTGCGCTGTTCCCTGCCAGGCTGAGCCCCAAACCTGCGCTTCTTTTCCGAAAATAGCTTTGTCAGCGGGGCAGCAGAGGCTGCCTCGGCAGGGAACCAGATCCAGAGGCTCCCAGGGAATGAGCCCCACCGCCCTTCAGCACCATCCCCTCTCCATGCGGCTCTCCGGGGTCAGGCTAACGCGCTCGTATCGCCCGCGTGTGGGATGCCAAGCAGGACGGAGCCGGCAAGTGCGGGGTCAGCCCGTCCTTGGGCTCCACTCCCCCCCATAAAATGCAGACGCTCCTGCCTGCCTCACAGAGGGGCTCCGTTCATTATCCGCTGCAAAGTGCTCCTAGATCCTCGGATCAAAGGTGCCGTCACAGCGTCGAGCCTGATTATTATTGATTATCCGTTTCAAGCCAGGTCCCAAACGAAGCTGGCGAGCCCTGAACGCAGAGGAGCCGAGGGAGGGCCCAGCAATCGACTGGCGATTTTTACTGCGGATGACCCGAGCCAGGGAGCAATTTCTGTTCATCCATCAAGGAAGATCCAGGCGTGAGCAAACAGTCAGGTCATGGGCATTCATTTTATTATTAAATCCTAAAGGGGCCGCGGCTCGTGCAGCTGGATGTAAGTGATCTTCGTGTTAAAAAGACGAGCTTTGAATTTAATTTTGAGCCAGGCTGATAGACCTGGGGATGACTCAGCCAGAAGAACCAGCCAGGCCACCTTTTCGGGGAGGATCAGACACAGCTGGGGAGCGCAGGGGGCCAAGTCCCAGCCCAGCACAGCCCTCCGGTCCCTCCCGGAGTGCCCACTCCCCCCACATTGCCCTCCCTTCCTCACCCTTGCACCATCTTCCAGGGTGGTTGCCGCAGCCCGCACTCACGCAGAGGGGCTGTGCTCCAAGGTGAGCTGCCCCCACGCAGGCACGGCTGGAGGGAACCGCGACAGCGCTCTGCTGGCGTGAGCCACCCCCGAGCAGGAGCATGCATGGCGCCACGCACGGCTGCACCACGCACGGCTGCACCACACATGGCTGTGCCACACACACTGCACCACAGAGACTGCAAAATGCATGGATGTACCACACGCAACGCACCACACACGGCTACACCATGCACGGCTGCGTCAGGCAGACTGCACCATGCACGGCTGTACCACATACACTACACCACACACACTGCACCACGCACACTGCACCATGCACGGCTGTACCATACACGTGGCAGTGCACACACTGCACGATGCACAGCTGTACCACGCAACACCACACCACCCAGACTGCACCAGCATGGCCGTAGCATGCACACTGCACCACGCACGGCTATACCACATACATTGCACTGTGCACACTGCACCATGCACAGCTGTACCATGCACGTGGCAGCACACCCACTGCACCACACACGGCTGCACCACACACACTGTACCACATGCACTGCACCACGCATGCTGGACCATGCATGGCTGTACCACGCACACGGCAGCACACGCACTGCACCACGCACACTGGGCCATGCACCCCGGGTGACACGTGGCTGCACCATGGGCACTGCACCACGCGTCGGGGTACCGTGCTTTCTGCACCATGCCCCCGGCACCAGGCACGGCTGCATCCACGGTCCCCTCCGTGCCGGGGAAGGGGACCGGGTGTCTGCCCCAATCCAGTGGGACAGGAGCCGGCAGGGAGGTGCTGCAGGCAGGCTGGGTGTTCACGCTGGGCAGCCCGGGGGGACCGGCCGCAGAGGGGCTGCGAACGCTGCTGTGGGTCCCAGGGGTGCGGGGAGCCGAGCCTCCTCTTTGCGCCCCCCCGGGAGGCTGCCTGCAAGGAGCGGGGGACGGTGCCACGCAGGCTCGGGGCGGCCGGCACCCTGGGAGCATCAGCCGCCCGCAGTCCCTGGCGCCCTTCCTCATCCTCCCCCTGCCCCCACAAGACTGGCTCCACTTTCCCCAGCAGGAGCCCAAGGAAAAAAAAAAGAAAAAAAAAAAGGGGAAGAGAGAGAGGGAGGGAGGGAAAGAGAAGCTAAAAATCTGTCGTCTTTAATTAATGAGGCAAGCCAGCCTGGAGAGCACGTTTGGGATCGCAGGCCCCCAGCCAGGGGCGAGCCAGCAGCCAGGGCCGGGGACATGGAGGAAGAGGGATGGGGGGAGCGTGGGGGGAAACAGGCACGGCTTTTTATACTCTCCTGTTAACTGATCCACGGAGCTTTCCTGGCATCGATTTCAAAGGTATCCCTTCACTAATCCGCCGGGCTGTTCCAGGATGGCGGTTTTGACCAGCGGGAAGGGGGAAGGGAGGGAGGAGAAGCAGCGGTGGGCAGCCTGCACCTTTCACGGCCCACGGGGAAGAAAAGCAGGGAGTGGGGGGAAAGGGGGCAGGGGTGGTGTGGGGCTGGGGAGGGGGGTGCTGGGATGCCCGAACTGGGGGGCAGGGAGCCCGGCGTGGTGGCCGCTTGGCCGGCACTGTGGACAGCTTGCTGCAGTGTCAGGGGAGGAGAGCAAACGGCACCTCCCAAATACAGCTCCGGATGCGCATCTGCCCCCAGGCACTGCGGGTATCCCAAACACGTCTTCCCCGGTGGGCTCAACTTAATATAGGCTGCCTCTCGCCCCGCCAGCACAGGAGCCAGCCTTCCCCAGTGGGCGAGCAGGGCAGGAGCATGGCTCCTGCGCTGGGGTGCGTCATGTGGGGCGCCCACCCAAACTCCCAGCAGGGCAGAGGCCTCGGTGCAGCAAGGGACGGCGAGCTGGCAACGGGCCGGCGGGAGGAAGGTGGCCCTGTGGCATCTGTCCCTGGGGAAGGGCCATGTGGGCGCCACGTTGGCCGTGCCAGGCGGGAGGATGGAGCAGATGCCCCAGCTCCCATGGAGAAGCAGCCTTTGGGACCAGGCTGCTGGGGACCAGGCGCTGCCTGCCATTATAAGGACCAGGGGACTATTTTAGCTTTAGTTCTTGCTGCTCTGTTGTTGCTTTAATATAAAAGTGCAGCCCCGGAGAGAGCCTGGGTGGGTGCCAGCCTGGCCATGCACCCTGTCCCCGCAGCATCATTTCTTCCAGTTATTCTTCAGCCCCATGAGCTGCCCCTCTCCCTTCAGCAGCCTCTGCCACCGATGCTGGGCCGCTGCCGCCATCCCCAGCAGGCGCAGGCACCCATGGCCCATCCCTCCACGGGACAGAGACGAGATTAAGAGCTCGGGAAGAAGCCCGTTGCAGGGCACCCTTGCATGCAGCAAGGGCGTTCGGGCATCAAAGTCGCTTTTCTAATCACAGTCAGACCTGGGCACAGAGTCACCACCCAGGAAAAGCTGCTGGTGCTGGCCCAGGGAGTCAGAGCGAGGAGAATTTGCTTATGAGCTTTTTTTTCTTGGTTTGGTTTATTTTTTCCAAGGGCTGGCAGGCTGTGTGACGCAGAGGGAGCTGCACTAAGGCAGAGCTCACACCACAGCTCTGATTCTCTGTCGGGTCAAGGCCACTTTGCTGAACCTCGTGACTGGTGTTGTGCAAGGTTTGGGGAAAATCAGGTAAAGCCCTCACTGTCCCCACGTCTCTCTGAAGTAGCTCGAAAACCAGATCTGTTCTGTTCTTCAGCACATAGAATCATGGAATCGTTTGGGTTGGAAAAGCCCTTTCAGATCCCCCAGCCCAACCGTTCCCCTAACCCTGCCATCCCACCCCCAA
>BOSO01002039.1:41284-73191 GCA_018403395.1 Gorsachius goisagi
CAATGTCCAACCTAACCCTGCCCTGGCACAACTTGAGGTGGTTTTCCCTCCTCCTGTACACCCCTGTCTACGGCATTCCTGTCCCATTGCTGCCCTGTTGCTAAGGTGCTCGGCCTCGCGCTGGCTGCTGCTGCCTCCAGACCCTCGGTGCTGCCTCTCAGATTTCCTGTGAGCCATGGAGAGCAACAAAAACAGAGATCAGAGAGGCGAGGAGAAGAGCCGAACCTGCTAATTGCAATGGCAATGCAATACCCAGCGCCGGCTGGCGCTTTAACTCTGCTGGGGGCTGCACACAGAGCAGGCATGCTCAGCGGTAGGGCAGCAGAACAGGACTCCCTAGGGCCAGGAGTGGTGGCCAAACAGCCAGTCTGGCAACAAAGGCAGGCGGCAAAACCGGTGGGGTTAGAAGCTGAACGAGGGCATCCGCGATGACTTGTGATCCCGCTGGTCTTGGTCTACCCCCTTCAGGTGGGCTGGGTTCGTGGAGTCTTGCCCATCACCCTCCTGTCGCCTCAGGGCTCATCTCTGTGCAGATCACGACGTTTTCTTCCTCCCGCTGTCCTGCCAGGGGGATTTGTGTGAGCGAGGCCTCTGGCCAAGGCGATTGCAGCAGCCTATTTCAGGGACCGCCCTTGAGAGCCACAAGCCAGGAAGGTTCCCGTGCCCGTGCCATGGGGAGGCGCTCACACGTGCAGCCCGGGCTGGCTACCCTCTGGTGCCATGCTAATGGCATCGGGGTCCCTAAATGACACAGCGGCCACATGTGGAAGGGGCTGCCCCCTGCTCTGCGGCTGCTCGGGGGGGGACAGACCAGCTCAGACGGGGGCTGCTTCAGGCTGCAGGAGATGGGAACATCTGCATGAAGGTCCTGGGATCAGGCTGCTGGAGGTGGGAACGTCTGCATGAAGGTCCTGGGATCAGGCTGCAGGAGGTGGGAACATCTCGGTGCACATCCTGGGATTTTGTCTCCAAAGGTACTCTCTGACCCAGCTTGGTTGCTGGATGCCTGCTGCTTTCCCGGGATATTTATTTGGCTCTGAGAGTCAGCAAGGGGCTCACAGATGCTCACTCCTTGGAGGCCAGGGAGGTACAGGACAGGGATTTAAGGGACAGGGCTGCACCCACATGTATGTGCGTCCTACACTGACCACAGAGCTTCATTTATCTCATCCTACAACTCCAGGTAACATCCCACTGAGATGCTGTCCACCCCCGAAGCTGCCCCACTCGCCTGAACATAGAATCATAGAATCACAGAATGTTTTGGATTGGAAGGGACCCCTAGAGGTCACCCAGTCCAACCCCCCTGGAGTGAGCAGGGACACCACTAACTAGATCAGGTTATGGCAGGGACCCACGTGAGTAGCTCGTTCCTTGATCTGTTGACCAAGGAAGGAAGGCAGAGACCTGGGTGAAACCATGGAAGCTTTGCCTTCCAGACTCACCCGTGTGGTGAACATGAACAGTCCTTCCCCGCATGGGTGTCACCCTACGAGACTCAGGTTGACGGTGACACATACTTCTCCCCATGTTGTGTTGCACCTTGGGGTCTGAAATTTGCCTTGCACGAGCATGGTGGTGCTGCCAGCCCAAAGGCCCGTCTCACCTAGGTCTTTGCCTCTGACAGTGGTTGATACCTGGGGAAGGATAGAAGGAGAAGATAAAGACATTGCCCTTCCCCGGGCACTTGCCCTGCCCCTTGCAGCTCTTCCTGAGCCAGAAGTCATCTGCAGATGGTATGCAGATGATGATGATGATATTTTTCAGTGGGTTTCTCTTCCATGGTCTGGCATCAACGTTAATGCTGCCGTGTCCTTTCTCAAGGGGTTCCACAGCACCACGACGCATTGCTTGAAAAATTGCTTCCTTCCATCTGCTTCGACTGACTGACTTGGCGTTGTGTCCCCCCCCACTTCTCAGCGGGGAGGGAGAATGAGCAAAGCCCTCATCACCTTCCCCGCACTGCTCAGCTTCTTCTGGGTCTCTCGGCTGCCCGTCGGGGGTCTCCTCCTGCCCTGACTGTTGGTGAGAGGTGGCCGCTGTTCAGTTCATAGAATCACAGAGTATTTTGGGTTGGAAAGGACCCCTAGAGGTCACCCAGTCCAACCCCCCTGCAGGGAGCAGGGACATCTTTAACCAGGCCAGGTTGCTCACAGCCCCGTCCAACCTGGCCTGGAATATTCCCAGGGATGGGGCCAGTTGTACGGCTGAGAAATGCTGTGGCCTACGGGGCCTCCTGACCAAAGCTGCAGCCTTGTGATGCCCTCCAAAAACTGCTGAATTTCTCCTTCTGCCACACCCACTGAGCTACGAAATCCGGGTACCCCTGTTCTAATGAGGCAGATCACGGCCAGGTATCAAACGCCCCCCTGTAACAAAACAAGTGGTTGAAAAACAGGGACCGAGCCTCCACCTCCATCTTGCCACCCGAAAGGTGCTTTGCTGAGCACGCCCAACCAGTTGCCCAAAAAAACTGTCTTGTCCTTAAAAACCATCCCGCAGTCGGAGCAGCAGCTGTGAGCGTCACCTGGGGCTGTCACCTGGCTCCAGTCGGGCCAGCGGAAAGCTGGATGGAGAGAAGCCGGCTTTGGCAAAGTGAGGGAGGGAGGGGAGGGAGGCAGGGGAGCAGAGGAGCCATCATCACGCCATAAAGCGAGGCGAAAGCACCTGGCCAGCAGCCCTTCTGCGGGCCTGGCCAGCGGGCCCGGGCGGGCAGAGCTGCCGAAAGCGAAGCTGCCGAAAGCAAAGCTGCCTCTGCCAGGGGATGCACATCCCCAAACGGCATCTGCTCGCGCGTTGGTGCCCCACCGGGGCCACACTTAGCTCCTCTTTGTCCGCGGAAGGATTGCTCCCTCCAGGTTTTCACTTTGCATCTGTTTGCCTTTATTAAATATTTCATTTTTAAAAGGCAGCCGGTTGGTTTTGGCAGTTTGAAAAGGTCCCACCCAATGGGAACGGAAGAGAGTGGGGGTTGGAGGAAGGCCAGGCGGGACGGTGTCGCAGCCCTGCCCGGGCCATCGCCGCTTCCTGCCGCGTGGCCGTGGCCCGTGACCCCCCAGCTGGGACACCTTCACCTTCCTCTGCCCACATTCCACTCGCTGGCCTTCCTCCTGCTGACCCCTGCCTGGGGCCAGACGCCCCATCGATGGTGGGGTTACAGCAGGGTCACCCGCTGCCCAGCTCCAGGGCACCAGCAGGAACTGGGATGCCAGCCGAGGGCAGGACTGGGAGGATGCGAGACCAGACGCCGTACCCCCCGCAGCCAGGTCACGCGTCTCCGCGCTGCGGGCGGCCTAGGCGGGTGCTGGGGCATGGGGAGGACACGCTCATCTCTGTCACCATCAGAGACCTTGCCGTCCCCAGTGTCCAGCCATGCTTGAGCGCTGTTGTGGGAGGCAGCAGCAGAGCCTGGGAAGCGTGGAGGCAGGAGAGAGACCCAGCACTGCCTGCCCCCCCCCCAGCCCCGCTCCCCACACAAGCTTCAGACCAGAGCTGCAGAGACCCCTGTTCCCCCGCCTGGCCGCTCCCCTCCCTCGGCACTGCCACTCGGCAGCTCAGCCCTGCATCCAGGTTTACATATAAATAAAGAGCGAGTGTGAAATCCACCCTGGGGTCTCTCCTGACTCCCACTTGGCTCCCTAATTGGAAAGTCTGCCAGCAGGAGATATTGCAATGAGCTACAGCAGAAACAAACTCCCTTTATCCCTGGCAGAGCTGGCAGGTGGGGTCAGCTCCCCAGCCCAAACCACGCCGCCCGGGAAGGGCACGGAGCCCGTTTGCATTGGCTCAGGCAGGCTCCAGTTCCCCGCCAGGCTCGGGCGGCTTCGCTGCTCTGCTGCGCCTGGAGGGAAGGGACAGGGACGAGCAGGGAGGGTCGTACTGCAGCTTGTGGCTTTGCAAGCCCTGACCGCTGGATGCCCACAGGGAGGGACATCGGGATGGAGCTGTGATCGCTCTGCAGCACGGGGCAGGCGCACGGCTCAAACACCCCCGTCTTCAAAAACCAAAAGGCACCTGATTTTGAGGTTGCCCCCATTTGTGCTGTGCTCAGGAGAGGGGTTTCCCCAGCACGTACACAGCTCCCACCGAAACACTGCTGACCTATGGGGACACCCCCTCCTTTTGCCTATTCAGCCTGAAGGAATCAAGACTCAGCCTCTCATCTTCATCTTCTTCCAGGAGGGGAAAGCTGACCCCCACAACCGGGGTCCTGCATTTCTGCAGCCTCCCACGGGGCTGGCAGCCTTCACCGAGGCACCGTCCACATCCCCCACCAGGCCACACTACTCCTCACACGTGCATATCAGCTGCCGGGAGCCACCCGGCGCTGCAAAAGGCAGCTACGAAGCCTCCTCCACCAAACCCCCATTGATTTTTTGCTGCCTCCTTTAGTTTTTGGAGGCCCTGGAGGCACAAATGTTGCCTCCAGTTGAACTGCTTCAAAAGCAGCAATGATCTCAGTACAAGCAGATCAATGTCCCAGGGCTTTATGTTTTCTGAGAAAATAATGCAGCTCCCCTGCTCCCGGAGTCAGGGAGGTTCGTTACCTGCGCTAGGATGCTGCGCTCACCCTGAGATGAGGGGCTCAGTGCCGTACAGGTTCATATTCCCTCGGTCTGGCATCACCCAGCTGGGATGAAGTCGCCAAATGAGCAGATGGGGAAGAAGCCCAGGGAGGGAGGAGGAACAAGGTATGGTTCGATAACATCCCAAACTGAGAACGGAGCTAGAACAGGTACCCTGAGCTGCCAAACCCCATTCCTGTGCAGAACCGATCGACTCCCACGAGGCTCAGGGGAGAGATGATGCTTTTTCAGTCTCCTTCTCTGGAGATACTCAACCCCTGCCTGGACGATGTCCCGTGCCCCCTGCTCTGGGTGACCCTGCTGGAGCAGTGAAGGGGGACACTGGGTGATCCCCAGAGAGCCCTGCCAACCCCTGCCATGCTGGGATTTCTCTCTGAAAGTTCATTGAAATTTCCGATGGATGTAGGACTCAGATAACTGCGAAGCTAAACTTCTTCAAGCAGAAACTTTCCTTTTCTGACCAGTTCTCTCACAGTTAAACAATCCTGCCATATCAAATGCAATATTATTGCTCGTGCTGTCGGTGTGAATTAAAGCATCAGCTGACCCAGCAAATGTTTTTTGCCAAACCACCAGCAAAACCAGCAAGCTCGCCGCCTTGATTGCGACACGGGGAGCAAGAGGCGAGGTGATGCAGTAGGCTTGCCTACAGCTCCCATACACAGAAATGTGGCTTCTGTGACCTTTGGAGAGATTCTCGTAATCAGCCCCATGCTTCACCCCCCCAGATCAGGCAGCAGCTTGCAGAGGCACTGCTGTGGCTGTACGTCTTTCCCGGGGTGGTCCTGCCAGCCAAGAACTGCAGACCCTTCCATTGACTGGCCCTACCTCCGGCAGGCGTGCCGCGGCTGATCTGAACCGCCCATTTCCACTGCTCTGTGGCAAGAGAAACCTTGCTGTTTCCAGTCCCATAGGCTCACTCCAAGGCAGTGGCCCACTGAAACATCCCCTTGCCTTCCTGATCTGACTTGGGTTGCTCCTTTGCCAAGACCCCTCCAGTCGCACACGGGTGGGGCTGTGATCCTGCTGCAGCAAACCTCCCTTGACCCTGCTTGCAGCAGGAGCATTAGGGCTATTTAGCAGTGGCTCGTTAGCAGATGCCTTCAGGAAATGCAGGCAGCACAATGCTGACCCACAGCGTGGAGCTGGGAACGCCTTCCAGGTCTGATCTAGACAGGAGTTTTCTACTTCAGAGCATCCCTTGTCGGGTTTTAGCCAGCCCATGTCACTGCAGGTCAGAGGATTCAAACAGAAAAAGTCCAGTTGACTTCGCCAAACGCTGGAGCAAGCCTTTGGCGCCGGTCACCCAAGAAGCAACTGGCAGGAGTTCCGAGTCCCAGAGCTTCTCAAGGCAAATGGGCCCAAGCGTACAAAAGCCCCAGGGCCTGCCATGCTTGGAGCTGCCGCCCCAGCTCGCCGCCCCAGCTCTCCAGGTCCTTCTTGGCCGCTGTTGTTTGCAAGGTGGGATGGGCAGCCCTGCCCACAGCGCTCAGTGTGGGGTCCTGGTGACACCACCCACCCCTCTGGCGCCTTCATGAAACTCCTTTTATCCTTTGCTGCAGGCTCCTCCAGCAAACCTCTCAGGTTTATTCACCTTTTTGGTGACTGCTGGCTCTGGTCCTCGTTCAGCTGTCACAAACCGGCCTCATCCTGGGGAGGGTACAGCCAGTTCAGGAGCCCCTGTGTATGGGGTGGCTTGGCAGAGGCTCAGGGTGGCTCTGCCTCCCTTTTCACGTGCACCACTATCCACTCCTGCTCACGTCTCACCACACCCACCTCGAATTCCTCACCGTTCCTGCTTATTCCCCACCAACTTACACGGGTCTGCCAATTTTGTATGGCATCATCTCATTTGCAAGGCAGGCCCTGAGCTGCCTCCCTACGGAGCTGAGCTTGGCCGCCTCAGCGAGGTCCACGGCACCTCTCGCTCCGCTCAGCCTGACCGCCCCACCAAGCCTGACCCTCACACGTCCCAAGCCAATTAAGAGGACACAGTCTCACTCCGTCACCTCGGTGCCAGCGAGAGTTCCCCCAGGTGCTGCTGAGTGTCACGCGGGAGGATTATTCCCAGGGAATCCCATTTCTCGCTTCTGCTCACACATCCTGGTGGCCCCTTCCTAAGGACAGCTAAAGACCCACCGCAAGAGCCCCTCCGAAGAGCTGGGGTTAGTGTGGCAGGTCATTTAGCCCAGTTGCCTTCAGATGGTGTAAGAGCTATCCCGCAAACTGCCCTTGGGAAGAAGCCTGGCTTTGTGACGTGCTCCAGAAGGAAGGATGCTGGTGGGTGTACCCAAACCCTTTGGCTTGCTCACTGAACCAGGAAAGGCCAGGGCACCGCCTTGCCCCCCGCAGCAGCGTCACGCCAGTTGTGGTGCCTGGATGCCCCACTGCCAGATGCCGGTTCCTAGGAAAACCAGTTCAGGTGGGGCTGGTGGCACTTTTGCAGGAGTCCAAGAGCTTTTCCACCTGCCTGCCTGCTGGTCCGCTCCTCCCTTCCCAGGCACCCTCCAGCGTACACAGCCCTGGAGACGGCAAGTGCCTGGCCTGGCCTGGTGGGCCAGGACCCTGAGGCTGGATTGCTCCGGCTCCTCCAGACCGTGCCATGCTCCTTCCGGCCGCCTTGGGCTCTGCCTTGGCCGTGCCCACACCTCCTGCGTGGGGCAGGCAGGGGCTCTCCCTTGTCATACGTTCTGGCACGAAGCAGCGCAGTCAGGTAGCTCCGCTCTGCCTGGGTGAAGGAAATCTGGGGGGCCGGGGAGGGGGGCAGGACCCCGCTGCAGACCTGGATATCTCTGCTGCCTCTGGGGTCTTTGCCAGAGCAGCCTGGAAATCGGTGAGGAAATGGTCCTCCCTTTGGCACTGTCACTGCGGGGTTCCCTGCGTGGGCTCCGTCTCCTTCCCTCCCCGCAGGGCTGTCACCTCCTCCGGTGCCCCAGCGCAGCCAAAGCAGCCTCTCCCTCCCAGCTGCCCTAGAGAAGAGCTGACCTCCTTCAGCGTGGAACTGTGGAACTGCCTCGCCAAGACAAAATTAGGTTTTTCTAAATATCCTGTCCCCACCCTGCGGCCCCAGAAGCACTTCCGAGGCCAAGCGCTTGCGATGGCAGCTGACACACCGTCCCACGGGGAGGGGATGGGGAGGGAGGGGAAGCCCCACGTTCCTCCATCCCACCCTGGCCTCCGCCAGCCCCAGCTCTGCATCGCCCACCTGGTCCATAGCAAGGGAGCCTGCCAGTAAACCAGGCAGAGCAGCCCTGCCAATAACACATGATAACCTCGTGCGTTTTGCTGGTGAAGCGAGACACCAGCCTGCCCGCGGGGTGGGGAAGGACCAGCCGGGACCGCTGCCCCCCCTCCGCATTGCAGCGCCCGGGACGGCAGCCCCAGGCAGACTCTCTCCTTGCTGGATAACTTGCATGTAGCTTCCCCGCTCCGTATACTCAGCTGTTCCTCTGATATGGTGCCAGTCTCAACACATGGGAACCAGGCCTTCAAAATCTTCCATAAGCTCAAGCAACTTTACATTAGCACATTGTCTCTAATCTCGAAGCCTACAGGCTACGACCAGCAAGCCTCCCATCTAGCAAGGCAATGGTAGCTCTGCAGGAAGCAAAATGAAATGGTGGAGCCGTCCATCTTTCCAGCTACTGCACTTTTTTCTTGGCTGAATAAAAATTTTATTTAACGGCAGCACTAAATTCAGCACCACCTGGTTTATCCCTGTGTCCTGGAAGAGGAGTGCTTTTCCCCCAGCTTCCCATGCTGTTTGCAAGGATACGGCTCCTAATTGCAACTTTGCTGGGTTAGCATTTCCAGGAATCCTCATCAGGCCATCCAACTCAAAACCCTCAGCTGCTGGGAGCACCCCTCCTCCTATGAAACCTTTGCTTTTTCTTCTCCCAGCGCCGGTGGACAGTCGGAGGGGAGGCGAGTGTGTTCAACATCTCTATGAAGCAATTTCTGCGACATTTTGAGACCGTTCACCCCCACTGTGTAATTCCTCCTTTCTCTTCCTTACAAAGCCACATTTGTTCCCTCAAAACCCCTTTCCAACTCATCCCTTTCTCAAGCTCTGGGCCTACAGCCCCCCGGCAAATCTGGAAAACCAGCCCTGCCCTCCCTCAGGAAGGAGCCGTTGGTGGGGCAGAGCTCGGCAAAGACCCAGCCCTGGGTCTGGTCTGGCAAGAGATGCCCGCTCCGCGCCCGTGCCCCCCCCAGCTCCTGCTGAGCAATGAAGGCTCTCGGCCCGCTCCGGGTGCTGTCCCAGTGAGCTGCCCGCAGGGCGCCAAGGGGTGCACGCGGGGTCTCCTGATCAAACCCTTGCCCCGGACCCCTCGGACCCAGCCCTGCTGGTGGGCCACAGCCAGGACCTGCAGCCCCGGGGCAGGAGGGGGAGGCAGCGAGCCCCCTGCAGGGCTCCTTGAGGTGCCCTGCATGAGGGGAGTCAGGTCCAGCTCATAGACGTCTCCCTGCCCACGGTTAGAGCCCCCTGCCAGGCCACTGAAAATGTCCCTGAGGTCACCTGCGGTTGACCTACCTGGCTGGTTTGGCAACAGATGGCCCCCAGCTCCCTGCAGAGCTGCTCCCCGCTCCTTGTCCCCACGGTGGGGGATGTTTGCAGATGGCTCGTCTCAGCCCTGCCACCCCCAGCCCACCCGGAGCCCCTCTCCTCCCTCCTCTGTGCAGACACCAGCACCAGCCCTGCCCATGCTGTCCCCCACGCACTTTCAGGGCCAGCCTTGGGTATGCTCTGGGACCTGCTCCTGCCTTTCACCATCTCCCCCACAAAACCCTTGGCCCCAAGCCCTGTGGGCAAGGCTGACCCTCTGCAGGTACCTGTCAGCACAGCCTGCCCGGGCACACAGCCCTCCCCGGCAGCAGGGTCCCCTGGCAAGGGAGGGGGACGGAGACGCCTGTCCTCTCCTTCCTCAGGTCAGCACCCCCTGCCCTCATCCCTGAGCCACGCTGTATCTGCACCCCCCGAGCATCACCTGCACCGTCCCCAGGGGCACCCATCCCATTGCACCCCACCGCACCCCACTGGCCCCTGCGGCCTCGCACCCCTCCCACGGGAGCACCATGGAGGAGGTCGCAGTGTTTGGATTGCTCTGCCTGGGGCACAGCATGCTTGTCCTTGTCACCAACCCCTTCCCTGCAGGCTGCCAGCCTGGCTGGGAGCCCCCAACCCTGTCCCCAGGGGGGTGAGGGCAGGGGTGCCACGCTGCGGACCCCCCTCTCTCCCAGTGCCGCAGAGCCGTGGGGGCTGAGGGCACGCGACGGGGTCTCAGTTTTCAGTTCATCGGCCCTTGGGGAGCCTCCACAGAGAGGACAGAGCAGCTTTTTGGGCTCGTCTGCCTCTCCCCGCCTCTGCAGGATGCCGTGGGTGAGATCCTGCTCCGGTGCCTTGTCCTTTTGGGCTCTTTATGTCTGGGGCCAGAGCGGGTTTCCAAGCTCTTCTCAAGCCAGTGACATCGGGGGGGGGTGGGTGTTAAAAAAAAAAAAAAGCGCTGATTTTCTCCTCTTTCCTCACCCTCCCATCCTCCACCCTGCGATTTGTGGCCTGGCCTGAAGATGGTGAATGAGCAGCGGTGTTCCAGAGCGCAGCCGGGGCTGAGCCACCTTTGCGTCTGCCCGGGTCCCCCCTACAACGCCCATGGGCCCAAGGCAGGTGGCGGGGGCGGCGGGGGGCCAAGCGGCGTCCCCCAGGTCCCAGGAGGATGCGAGCAGGGCACAGGCGATGCTCCGGCCCTTTCCACCCTCGGAGGGGGGGTTTCTGCTCCCCGCTGAGCTCGCAGACTGAGCCACCCCGCATCTCCGTCCCCCGCTGCAGAACAGGGCCGGGAGCCCTCTCCCAGGGTGCTGCGGGGATGAGCACAGCAGATAGCGTGAGGTTCCCAGAGCAGGTAACGTCCCCCTAATTAAGATAAATACTAATTAAGTCTGGGACTTTCAAAGAAGCCCTGGGAGCAGACTCCAACTCCTGTTGAATTTCAATGGGAAGGAGGCACCTGACGCCAGCACAGCCCAGCCTGCGATGCGAAGCTGAGATGGGCACCTCTCTCGCGTTGATGCATCACCACTCCGTATGCGGCGGATGCCTTCCCGTACATCCCAGCACAGCATCCTCATCCTGGAAATGCTAATCAGGAGCTTTAGGAGGGCAGCAGCAAACGGGCTCCAAGGCAGATGCCCATGATTGCCCAGGGCTATCAAACATTATGGACCAGCTCGGAGCCCAGCTTGCCCGTACCACGCACGGCTGCTTTGTGCAGCCCTGCTGCCTCTTCCTCCTCCTCCTTCTCTTCCTCCTCCCCCCCGGCTCTGGGGAGCTCACACTTGCCGGCCCCGATCCTGCGCTGCCTGGGAGACCTTTGCTGGGGCGAGCAAGGCGAGGAGACGGTGGGTGCCCAATAGCTGGTTCAGGCACAGAGCCGTGGGTGCTGGGCGCAGCCTCCCAGAGACCCCCGAGGGACAGCAGCGGGGCAGCGAGCCCTTCCCCTTGCAAGCAGATCCCCGGGCAGCTGCAGGGGGGTTGTGACCCCCCATTTGCAGGCTGGTCCTGTTTCCCCCCTCCCTTGTCCGGCAGAAGCCGTGGGCCACGGGGGCCGTGCTGCATGGCCCAGGTGGCTGGTCAGCAGCGGGCCGTAGCACTGGGGCGGCGATGGAGAGCGCTTGGGATTTGCAGTGGCGATGCTCCGGGAGCGTGGGCTGCAGAGCCTGTTGTGGACTGCGGGGCTGTGAGACCCCTCGGCAGGCGGCCGCACGTCCCGTTGGCTCAGGCGCGGTGTTGGGGCAGGCTGGACCCCGCAGGGCAGCCACCCCCACCCCTCCATCCCCCCAGCCTGCTCGCCAGCGCCTGATCCAAATCAGCGCTTCCCCCTGCCCCCACCTCCAGCCATTTGGGCAAATCCCCTCCGCCATGGGCCAGCGGCGCCTGGGCCAGCCCAGCCCAGCCCCGGAGCCGGTGCTGGTTTCCGAAGCCCCTTCCCAAGCCCCCAGTAGACTTTAGCAATTAGAGGGTTAAGTTTCCTCCCGGCCTCGCTGCATTAACTGGAAAGGAATGAAGTGTCAGGCATGTTCTCACCACAGCAGGCTGTTGGAAAGCAACTCCCTGCTCCACGCACACACACCTCCCACTGCTGCGACCAAATTATTTTCTATCCTCCAGAGACCCAGTATGCCAGACAAAATCTGCAGCATGACTCTGATTCATTGCAAAGGGATGCAGATGTAATATTCCCTTTTTTGCCGGGGCTTCTCGCACGCTAATTCACACGGCATCTCGGCGTCGCGAGTTTTACAGCTCTCCTTCCCTCTTTATTATTTTGGGGGGGGGGGGGGTTGGGTTGTGGTTTGGGTTGGTTTTTTTTTTCGGAGGGCTCCGACGCCCCTAGCTGACCCTTGGCCCTGCGTCCTTTCTCCCAGCCCCACCAAAATAAAGACGCTAAGCCTCCCATCTCCAGCGCGCAAATAGGCAGCTCTCCCCCATGTGCTAATTAGCCGAGTGTTTGGAAGTAAATAGGTATGATTGGTGGTAATTTCCTGGCTGAAGGGGTAATTATTTGTTTCAAACGGGCTGCAAAATAACCCCTGTAAGGTGAGATAGGAAACTAAATTCAAAAGAGGTTTCCTATTCCCACTAAGCAGGATTGAAAACTGGTTTGAAATTCCTTTTTTTATTTATAGTACATGGTATCCATGGAAACCTACAGAGGAGGTCATGGTAGCTAGGCCTCCGTTTCACCCTGCTCAGGGGATTACCGTTGTGCCGTGGTACGCAGCCGGGTAAGAAAGTGGATTCACAATTCCCCGCAAGCAGCCCCCCCGCCAGCCCCCAGCCCCAGCCTTCCTGGAGGGCTGCGGGAGAGCTTTTGGGCGGCTCGTAAATCTGCTCCAAGATGGGAAAGCGATGGGAACTCTGCCTCCAGCGTCCCCCCGGAGCAGGGGGCTGCGCGAGCGCGCCGGCTCCCCGCGGTACCCTGCCGGCAGCGCGCTGTGGGACGAAGCCGCTCGTGGGGGGCAGCGGGATGCTCTGCCCTTCACCCGCGCTCACGCCCCCGGCCCCTGCACCCCACGGGAGAAGCGCGCCGGCCAACTTCTGCCTCGGCTCAGCCCAGCGGGGAAAGCCCACGCAGAGTCCAGATCCCGAATTCCCATATGCAAGCAGAGATGTGCAGGGAGGGCAACTTCTGCTTTCGCTTGCCCCCTGTCCTCAGGAAAACCACTGCGCTAAGGGAATTGGGGAAAGTGGAGGGAAAGGGGTGCTGCCGAAATGGCTGCGGTGCTTTGGACGGATCCTGGGGGGGTGGTGCTGGGCACTGCTCCCCGCACCGATTTCGGTGGGGAAGGAAAGGGTGTCCCTGGCCTTTGGGGCTGCTCGGGCCCTCCCAGGTACGCGTGACTGCGCGTGATTTAGCGGGAGAGTGCAATCGTTACTTTTTATGCCATATGTAAAAACGTGGTTCCAGCCCGTATAGCGGCGGATGCTCCATAAACAGCCAGCGCCGGTAGCTTGCTCCCCCGCGCTGGCACGGCCTGGGTGGCTGCGTGCTCCCCGGGAAGGCAGAGCTGGAGCACGGAGCAGCTGGGCGAGCGCTCCCCACCCCGGATGAGCCCGCCGCCCCGACCCCCATGCCATCCCCCTCCGCCCCGCACGCCCAGCCCCGGCAGCGCACAGAGCGATGCCGTGCCTGTGACCTTCACTAATTCGCTTTCCCCCTCCACGCCGCCTTCCCTCCGCTCGCAGAAAGACACGCTTTTTCACACAGCATAAAAATAGCCTGCGCGAGGCGTTGCCAGAGGAAGCCGCGGGGCCAGCAGCGCGTGGGCTGGTGGCAGGAGCCAGCTGCTCCCCCCGGCCCCTGGCCCTGCTCAGGCCACCCTGCGCCCCGGCCGGCAGCCCCCAGGCCAGCCCCCCACCACCCTGACGCCCTCGGCCTCCCTAACGCCCCAGCCTCCTCCTCTGCCGCTGCCTCGCTGCTGGCGCAGGGCTCACCAGGGCGAAACCCAAACGGCGGAGGTCAGCAGCAGGGAAACGCTGCTCCATCAAAGTTCTCCCCAAAACAGAATTTTATTTTTCCCCTCTGTTTCAGGAAATGGAAGGCCAAGGGCAGCACCATTAGGTGAACGGCAAGGCGGAATTTTGAGGGTCTCTAAACGAAAAAATTGTCCAAAAAGTCATTTCCATGTCCTTTATGGAAATTATCCTGGGTTGGGTATCTGCCACTACAGGAAACAGTCCGGGAGCCACTGCCATCATGCAGAACTCATATCGAGCTGGCTTTGCGTCACCCAAAGCCCTGTCCCGACAAACCACCGCCAGCTGCCCTGCTCTTCGTAAGCCCTCGCCACACTTCGCCACGTACCACGATGGCCACCCCAGCCATTTGCTTGAGGCTTCAAGCCGGTACCGTGGTGCTCCCTCATTCCCCATCGCCATCCCTAACGTGCCCCCCAGCCACCCCCTCTTGTTCTTCAAGTCCTTCCTTAAGCCTGCCCTTGGCCAGATGCCCCGGGAACACCTCATCTGCTGGGAACGGCTACAGCGGCGAGCGGGGAAGCCACCGCCTGCCAAGCAAACCCCGGGGCAGGAGGAGAATTGCACCCCAGGAGTGTCCACATCTCTCCAGCAGCGGCCATGAACGCTGGAAGCACCGAAGGGCAGGCAGGAGATGCCCAGCCCTGCTCCATCCAGCGCCCAGCCCGCTGTGCCCTGCGTGGGGCTTGTCTCCACCATCCCCCTGCCCCCAGGAGCGGGGCCGCGCTCCAGCCCAATGCAAAATGGGCATCCACCCCACATGTCTTCACTCGCATTAGGTTCCTCCACGCGGCCGGTGGTTTTCCAGCGCTAACCACAATTTTGTGCCTACCTTGGCGCGTGTGCTATGCTATTGCGAGTGCAGTCAATCAATCTTGCCAGGGCCAATGAGCAGGGGAGAAGTAATGTTTTTCCTACTCCCCCAGCTCTCCTCTCCTCCCGTTCTCCATCAGGCACTCGGCAAGTTCACAAGGGCAGCCGGCGTGCGGTTTCCTTGGTCACGCACAGCAGCTTGCCCTCCTAGAGTAATAAAAACAAATGACACGTTGCTGGTTGCTGTCAGAGGTGTTACCAGGCCCCTTGGAGGAGAGGAGGGTTTGGGGGGAAAGGAAGCCTTTGCGGGTTTAGGTTCCTGCGGGAGCAGGTGGAGGAAAAGGCGTCAGTAGGTGTAAGCTGTCGGCAGATGTAATGCCAGGGCCGGTTGAAGGGGATGAGCTGGGATGGGGACGTTCGGAGGGATGCAGGGCTGAGAGGTGGGGGGGATGCTCATAGGTGCTGGTGCGGTTGCAACCGCGTTAGGTCTGATCAGGGGACACCCAAGAGGTGTCTGTGCCTGCCAGGGGGGGACAAGTCCCCAGCCTGTGATGCTGCCCTGCACCCCCCACTCCTGGCACTGAATTTAGTGACCTTAATGCATGGGCACAGGGTCTGGTAGGAGGGAGGACAGGCTAATCCTGCCCTGTGGCTGTAGCCAAACTCTGGCACGTCCGCATTGCCCCTAGCCCAGCATCCTCCCCACGTGGGTGCACAGGGACACACTCGCCCATGCACCGAATGGCAGGAACCCCGGGAACCCCAGCGGAGCCTGGGCCTTTGTGCCAGGAGCTGGGTCCTCCTTCAGCCCGCCCATGGCTCGCAGTGGTTGAAGCTCCACCAAGCTGCCCCCCCGCACCCTGCACTGCCCACCCTGCCAGCTCTACGCCCCGTCCCAGGCCGAAGCGACAAGGGGGGCTGTCCGGGGCCGGTGGCCCTGGCCCTCAGCAAGCAGCCCGGGCCCAGCAGGCGGCCAGCAGCTAGCAGCGCCGAGACTGAAGGACTTCACCATCTGGTTGCCGGTTCAGATGCCAGCCCCCGCTCCATGACGTTCCAAGGCTGCGGGAGGGAAGGACTCGCAACACCTTTTGCTTTGCTTCTCCCTTTTTTCCTATTTTTATTAGCTGGGAGACATCCCATCCTTTTTATAGCTCTGAATTCAAGGGTGATCGGATGAAAGTGTAGCGGGGCTCCTGCATGGGGAGATGAGCAGCCAGGCACCTGAAAGAAGTTTCCAGCTTTCACAGCCCTAGAGATTGTCCCATAAAATCACTCATAAAATTAAAGTGGGGTTTGGGTTTCAAAGTCCTGAGAAACTTGAAGCAGTCACCGGTCCGTTCCGGTATCCAGGAGGCCTCGAACCTTGGCTCACCGAGGCTGGGGGAACGCTGCGCCGCAGCATCTGCTGGGGCCGGGGGAACGCAGCTGGGACAGCAGCAACCGGAGCAGCGTGGATGTGCCATGGGCTCTGGCCATGAGCTGTCTTCACTGCTAAAACACACGGCTGGCTCCATACTACCGATGGGAACGGCTTCGCTCAAATTCTTCCTGGTAAAATGCAGAGCCCCCTTCTCAGACCCTTCTGCAGGATTTATGAGGACTGGGTCCTCTCCAGTTTTCTTCCCGTATCAAAGCAATGATTTAACTAATTGATGATCTAATTTCAGGCTGGAACTGAAGCTAACTGGCTGGTTTGTGAATTTGACCTTGGTACGGATTAGCAGCGGTGGGGTTAGCTGCGGCTTCACAGCATTCAGCACAGCTTTTGCTTCGGCGAGACCTTCTCCAGACTTTGCTTTTGCCTTTTCACAATACATCAGTAGCTGGCAGGCCAGGGACTGGGGCAGCCCCGAGCGTCCCTGGGGAGTGCCCCTGGCTGCAGGTGTCTACTGTCAGACCTTCGGCAGCAAACACCAGCTTTGGGCCGGGCAGGAGAGCGTATCAGGCTGCAACATCCCCCAGGCAAACCAAGGGAAGGTTCCGCTCGGCGGCAGCGCCAAGGTCACGCGAACACGTAGGTCAGCACAAGATGGAGGAGAGGCTGCGCGGGGGGGAACGGCCGGTGGCCAGCGGAGCCCCCGCAGCCCCGGGCAGGCTCGGCCGCGCAGGAGGCAGCAGCTGCGGGGAGCATGAGCCCCAGCCACGGCCCCTCCTCGACCTCCTCCCTCGCATGGATGGAGCAGGGGGCAAGCGGGCACCTATGTGGGTGTGCTGAGGGAGCCCCAGCATACAGCCCTGCACGCACGCACACACACACACCCCTACACCTACACATACACACACACACCCTTCACACACACATACCCCCTACGTACACACCCCTGCGCACACACACCCCCCCATGCACACACACACCCCACCTACACGCACACACCCACACACCCACACCCCCCCACACACACACCCTGCACACACCCCCACACCCCCACACCCTGCACACACACCCCCACATACCCCTGCACACACACCCCCCCTGCACACACACACACACACACACACAAACACCCTGCACACACCCCCACACCTCCACACCCTGCACACACCCACACACCCCTGCACACACCCACACCCACACACACCTCCCCATACACACACATGCACCCTGCACACACACACACACACGCATGCTCCGGTGCCTGTAACCTGCACACACATCCGCGCGCTGCCCTTGCCCACAAATCCTGCACACCTCGCACACGCAGTCTGTGCCCCAGGGCGCACACGCATCTGCAGGTTCTGTACACATGGGCGCACCCCCTTTACCCTCACGCCTACATATGCGCATCCAGGCCCTGCTGTGCCGTTATGCACGAGAACACACACATGCTTGCACGGGAACACACGCATGCTTGCACAGGAACACACACGTGCTTGCACAGGAACACACGCATGCTTGCACGGGAACACTTATCTGCTTGCATGTGCTGAGGGATGCACGCCCTCCTGGGCACCCGGGCTGCCCCCCCGGCGCTCCCCGCACACTTCCCATGGCCACCCTGCTGGAGCCATGGTCCCACCTTCCTCGCCCTTTCCCTAACCCAGGGCTGACGGTGCCCCAAGACTGCAGGTGGTCACCGAGCTTCTTGGCTGCTCCTGGCTGCACCCAGACCCGCACCAGAGAACCTGCTTTAGCAGGGGGGTTGGACTAGATGATCTCCCGAGGTCCCTTCCAACCCTTGCGATTCTGTGATTTCCACCAAGCACGGGACCCCATCAGCCGCCCCCTGCCACCACCCTGCAGCAGTGTAGCAGGAGCTGCACCAGCTGGGGCTGCAGGGTCCTGCTGGGCGGTGGGGCTGGGGGAGCACAGACCACATGAGGGGAGCTGGGAGTTGGCCTGGCTCTGCGCACGCACGGCTGGACGCTGCCGGGGGGTACGGCACCCCCCATCCTCCTCCTCGCAAAGACCCGCCCCGCGCTTGTGTTACTTCATGGCAAACAAAGCCGTGCTCTGGGCTCCCAGGGCTCCCTGCGCAGCCTTGCGCTGCCTGCGCCCTCCCGGCACCTCCTGCCCCGGATCGGTCCCCGGGTGCTGGGGGGGGGCAGCCAGGGGCGGTGCAGCTTTGGGGTGGGAAGCTGGAAGTTGCTCTCGGTGAGCAGCCCCTGGGGTGGGCAGGGAAGGCCAGCAGGGCACGGGGTTGGTGTGCACGGCCACCAGGTAGGACGACGAATCCTTGTTTCAGCTAAGCTGTGGGAGCGGGGTCCCACGTGGCCGCAGCGCTGCCGGCCCTGCCAGCGGAGCGAGCGTCTCCCGCCCCAGCACTTGCAGCACAGCACAGAGAAGGTGAAAGCAGCTCGAGCTGCAGAGATCGCCGCTGGGGTGGGGGGATGGCTGCAGGCTAATAATATTCCGTGTCTCATTATGCCGCGTATTAAGCTGAAATTTGCAGATGCTCTAATCACCGCGAGGCATTCTGCGCACACAGCCTCCCTCCAGCCTGGCAGCGCTGTGCAAACACCGAAGGAGAAGCCCTGCTAACCGTACTGCCACATGGTGTCCTGGAATCTTTACAGACCATTTCACCTTCACAAATAGCCTTGGAAATGTCTGTGCATCGACAGCCCCTGTGGTAGCCAGATAGTGCTGCCGCCTTCTCCGCAGCTCCCCGGGCCCCTCTTAAGCTTTTTCCCATCACACCATGCAAATGCAAGGCTCCAGAATTTACACCGCGACTGGGCAAAGCACCTCACGTCGGATGTGATCTGCGCCCCAGGCTCGCAGGAAACATGAACTGTATTTTATAGAGGTTAAGGGAAGCTCCTGCCTGAACTGCTTTTTTTTTTTTTTTTGGTTCATCTCTATCTCTTCTTCTTTTTTTTCCCCCAAATGATTTTCTTTTCTTTCCCCAGATCCCTGCCCTTTGCCCTCCCTCAATCAAAGGAGGCGCGCATTCAAGTGCCGTGGGAAGACTCGGTCCTTGGGTATCCTGGGCAATTCCATGAGAAAAGCTGCCGGATTCCCTGGAGGCAGAGGAACGGGCGTGAAGCGGGGTGCGGGAGGGAGGGGTGTGAAGCCCACCAGCTGCCGGCGCTGGGGAAGGGAGCAGAGGGGAGCAGCGCGGGCAGGCGAGGGAAGGGTTAACCGGAGACTGTCCTTGCTGTTTTTTCCAGGCCTGGCTGCACCAGATTCTTCCATTTCTCTTGGCAGGGATTTAAACCATGGGGCTGAGCTAAGCACGTGAGCCTGGAGAGCCCCGGCACTCCGACGGCGAGCAGGACCCTAGGCGAGAGGCTGCAGCTCATTAGCGAGGCAGTAGGCTCGCCGGGGCCGGCAGGTGCCAAGCAGGCAGCAACGGCAGCAAAACAGAGACACCCCGGCTGCGGCGAGGCGGCGTGCGGCTGGATGGGAGCCCCTTCCCTGTGCCGTGGCCGCCGTGGCCGCGCGCATGCTCGCGACACGTAATAGCGTGGAGGGAAACCTCACCCTCCCTCTGCGCAGGGCGAAACGTGAGGGGTTGGGGATGGGGCATAGCCCTACACTCGGTGCTGGTTCGGGCCACCTCCCCTTCGGTCGCAATTCATACGCAGTTGGCAGCTTTTCCATGCACGGGGGGGGGGGGTGGTGTTCCTCCTCGCGCTCTCCCTCCCCCATCATCATGGGGGGAGCAGGGATTTCAGACATCCCACCCCAGCCTGCTGGGGAGCCCCAGGCAGCGCTGGCAAAGCAGGGTGAGCTACGGAGCCCCCTGCCTGGCCGAAAGGGCTGGGAATCGTTCCCCGACCGAGCACAATGGCTCCTCATCCCCATGGCTCATCTGGCTCCGTGCTTGCAGTTGCCCGGGCGACTGCTTATGGAAAAGCGCGCAAGGCCAGAGCGGCTCTGGCTGCTCGTCCCAGTGGGCCCTCGCCCCCTGCACTGCCCCGCACGTGCGTCCCAAGCGTGGCCCCCGTGGCCAAGGGCCTGTCCTCTGCAGGTGCCCAGAATCCAGCCCCAGCCCCGTCCTTCCCAAAGAACACCAGGTTTGGTGGGGACTCCCCACATTGCTGTGTGCTGCTGCTTCCCCCGCTGCCATGGCGCCCGGGTGTTGTGCCAGGCGCTGTACGAATGCTGCCCACGCCAGCGCCATGCAGTCAGCGGCTCGGTGATGGCAGCAATGACTCTATTGCCTTTGGCGTTGGGCTTTCCTTCTCCTAGGACACGTTTTTCCAGGTGGACACAGAGCTGGATGGTCTCTGCTGACTGTGCCACGGGCTGCTGCAGCGATGCCGAGGAGCAGGGAGAGTCATGGGCAGGGAGCCCGGGTGAGCAGCAGAACTGGAAGGATTCAAGATCTCCCAGGGTCCTGTGAAAATCCAGGAGGGTGTCCTCCGGAGAGGTGTTCCAGCTGCCAGCTCCCCCGACATTCCAGTCTGTCACAGACACAGTGCAGTGCCAGGCAGCCAAACGGCCCCGAAGAGCAGCCGGCTCCTGTCTCCCCAAAGAGACAACCTCATCGTGGCTGGTCCATGGAACCTGAGCACCCCGGGGTGGGGGACGCCAGCACCTTCATACAGTCACAGAATTGTCTTGGTTGGAAAAGACCTTTCAGATCACCCAGCCCAACCATTCCCCTAACCCTGCCATCCCACCCACAAACCCTGGCCCTCAGCACCGCCTCTGCCCGGCTGTTAAATCCCCCCAGGGGTGGACTCGACCCCTTCCCTGGGCAGCCCCTTCCAGTGCCTGACAGCCCTTTGGGGAAGGAATTGTTCCCAATGTCCAACCTAACCCTGCGCTGGCACAGCTTGAGGCCATTTCCCCTCATCCCATCGTCTCGTCCATTCCCTGGGAGCAGAGCCCAACCCCCCAAGCTCCCCCCTCCTCTCAGGCAGTTGTAGGGAGCGATGAGGGCTCCCCTCAGCCTCCTCTGCTCCAGGCTGAACACCCCCAGCTCCCCCAGCCACTCCCCAGCAGCCTGGGGCTCCAGACCCCTCCCCAGCTCCGCTGCCCTTCTCTGGACATGCTCCAGCCCCTCCAGGTCCTTCGGGGAGGGAGGGGCCCAACCCTGACCCCAGCATTCGAGGGGCGGCCTCCCCAGTGCCCAGCACAGGGGCACAGTCACTGCCCTGCTCCTGCTGGCCACAGAATACAAGCCAGGATGCCGCTGGCCCTCTTGGCCACCTGGGCACACTGTTGGCTCATATTCAGCCGCTTGTCGACCAGCACCCCCAGGGCCTTTTCCTCCGGGCAGCTTTCCAGCCCCTCTGCCCCACACTTGTAGTGTTGTGTGGAGTTGTTGTGACCCCAGGACAGGACCCAGCCCTTGGCCTTGTTGACCCTCACCCCATTGGGCTGGGCCCATGGATCCAGCCTGGCCAGGTCCTTCTGCAGAGCCCTCCTCCCCCCAGCAGATCCACACTCCCGCCCAGCTCGGTGTCATCTGCAAACTGGCCAAGGGGGCACTCGATCCCCTCCTCCAGGTTGGTGATGAAGATGTCAAACAGAGCTGGCCCCAAAACTGAGCCCTGGGGGACACCACTCATGTCCATCCACCAAGTGCACTCAACTCCATTCACCACAACTCTTTGGGCCTGGCCACCCAGCCGGTTTTTCACCCAGCAAAGAGGGTCCCTGTCCAGGCCACTCAAAACAGACCACGTCCCCCCACTGGAGCTGGTCAGGGAAGCTCTGGCCAAAATGCACCTCCCGTAGCCCGCTCTTGCTAAGGTGGGGCAGACGGTTCTGTGCTGCTTTGTCCCACGGTCGGTGTTGGCCACGCCACCTCCAGCCAACCCGTCCCCATCGCAGGGTGTGCCTAGGGCATAGCCACAGAAACAGCCCCAGCATCCAGGCACGTAGCAATGTGGGAGCCGATCCAGCCAGCACCGTGTTCCAGCTTGGGCACCCTTGATCCAACACCAGCTCTGCACAAACGTAGCCCACAGGAGGAGGAAAAAAAAAGCAGTGGTGATGTAAAAGGAGAATAAACCCCCTCCTTCTGAGGGGCTTTGTCCTCGCCCAGAGGAAGGACCCCCTGCTTACTGCTTGAGCCTGATGGGGGTCATAGCCCACCTGAAGCTGAGGTGACATCTCCCGTGAATGCTGCATTCAGCGGTGGAATATGCGGGAATAAAAAGGCACCCAGGAGACCCTGGCAGCTCTTTAAAAGATTGTTAATAATGCGCTGCTCACATTCCTCAGAGACTGCTGCCGTGGTCTGCCAGGGCCCGACGCTGGCAGCGCTGCTGGGGAGTAACACCAGCCTTCAGCTGGCACCACACGAGCCGACCCTGCCCTTCCCCGGCCCTGTCCTGCCATGACCATCAGTGCCAGTGAGGGTACCACAGCCCTGCGGCAGGGACCCCGCTGCCCCAGGTGGCACCAAGGGGACCTGGATGTGCACCACAGCATGGGACAAGGACGGGTTTTGCATCCAAGCCTCGGTGGGCTGAAGGAGCCTTGTGTGTGGTTCCCAGCGTGGATCCATACCTTGAGGGCATTGGGGAGCCCAGGGGCAGGGAGGAGATGTTGCCCCAGAGCTGGCAGGGGGCAGGACTGGACCTGCAGCTAAGGGGGCTGAGAGGACAGCACCTGGAGAGCAGGACACCAGTGGGACAGCCTGGGCAGACACGCATCCATCACCCCTGGCCGCTTCTCACCCTGCAGCCTGTGAGCCAGCATCTCCAAGGTTGTCCCAGAGCCTGACAAAACAAGGGCCAGGGAGAGCCAAATGGAAAATCATTCCAGCTGCCATGTTCCTGTGCGATCCACCTCCCCAGGCCCAAGTCAGCCGGAACCTGGTCCATGAGCTCCCAGCACCGCTCATGGGGACGAGGGAAAGAGCACGCATGTTTCTCCTTTCCCGTAGGCAGAGATCAGAATGTGTCGGGCTGGAATTCTCCCAAGCGCGGCTCCCTCCTGGGCTTCGCCGCTGCTTCCTGTTCTCGGGGGCAGGAAATACCAAGCAAACAGCTCCGCGTATGACTTCAAAACTTCCACTTCCAGCGCCGGCTGCAAGACGAGGATGGAGGAGCCTTGCATGTCGGGAGCCGCCTGCTCCTGTGGACCAGCCTGCTCCATATCTCCTCTGCCCTTGGGAAGCCGGGTCCCCAGGAACATTTCTCCTAGCCCTTCATGTCGGACTCAGGAGGTGGTTGCTCTAAGCTCCTCGGCTCAGTCCTGGCGCTGCTCATTCACTTTTGCTCCCTGCCAGGCAAAACGACGTGTTAAGAATGGCGTAGAAAATGAGGCTGCACGGTGTGGCAGGAGGCTGCCGCGCTCACCCCTCATGAGCCCAGCCACCACAGCAGCACAAGGGCCTTTGCAGCCCCCCCATCGCCGTCACCACGGTCTGCACGCTGCAAGCTTTGCAGGGGAAAAAAACCCAACCCCATCTGCTGCTCCCCTTCCCCGTGAGCCCCCCCGCCCCGCAGCCCGGGGCAGCGTGCCCCATCTTCTCATCCCTGTTCTGATTCCTGAGGGTTGGTTCAGCCCTGCCCCGCTGCGCTCGGAGCTGCACGGCAGCACGGGGGGGCTGCCAGCGGATGGAGAAGCTCCATTTCCCCCACTTGGCTGGGCAGAAATAACGAGGGAGTGCCTGGCTTGGATTGGACAGGGCTTCCATTTGGCCCAGCAGCACTGGGGCCAGGCAGCGAGGAACATACGCGGGTGGCAGCTGATGGCTCAGAGCAGGGTCCACCCTGCGGTTCTTCATCTCCACGCCCCCTCTGCTACAGGGTGCAGGGAGAGTTCTCTCTGCAGGACTGGCACCCAGGCAAATGTGCCCGGGGGTTCCTGCATGAGCCTGGCCTTTGGGGCTGTCCCGAGGAGACGCCTGTCCCCTCCGGGGAGCCCCCAGTCCCTGCCAACACCCTCCCCAAGGCAGAGCCCCCACAGAGGGGGGCAGGAGCTGACAGTGGCCCCCCAGCGCCTGCAGGAGCCTAGCGGTGCCCAGCACAGCCTGAGCCTGGCAGGGGGGGTCACTGCCTCCTGTGCCTGCCATGGGCTCTCCACGCCACTCAGCGTCTCTGCGCTTGGCCCGGGTGCGGAGGGAGCCAGCTGCTCCTGGCGCCGGCGCCCGTCGCTGCCAGGCGCGGAGCCATCTGCCTGGCAGGGCTAGCCACACCTGCTGGGAAGGAGACAGAAGCTGGGCAACCTCCCCGCCTTTGCGGCTTTCCGGCTGGCGGCATCGCACGGCGTCTCCAAGAGGGCTCGTGTGTTTGCACAAAGAGAAAAGAGATAAGGGGATGCTGCTCCCTCACCGCCCCCAAAGCCCGGCTGTGGCTGGGCACCTCGGGGCCAACGTGAATCTCGGGGCGAACAGAGCCATAGAATCACAGAATGGTTTGGGTTGGAAAAGCCCATTGAGACCACTGAGACCAACTGTTCCCCTAACCCTGCCATCCAACTCCCAAACCCTGGCCCTCAGCACCACTTCTGCCCAGCTGTTAAATCCCCCCAGGGGTGGGGACTCAACCCCTTCCCTGGGCAGACCCTTCCAGTGCCTGACAGCCCTTGCGGGGAAGGTATTTTTCCTTGAGTCATCCAACCTCTCCCCAGACCAGCTGGGGAAAGCGATGTGTGCCCCAAGACCCTCTGCCGGGGTGGTCCATGGCACCGCACATCGCAGGTAGCCCCATCCCCAGCACTGTGTGGTGTCTGCGGCCAACGCCCAGCACAGGAACCAGTGAGGGCCCAGCGCGGGTCCCGACCAAGGGGCAAGGGGCTCTTTGCTCCCAGGAGGCTGGGGGTTTCAGGGGGATGTGCTCAGCCCAGCGCCTGCCTTGGATGGCAGTGATGTGCCCTCCTCCCCAGTGTCGGCGCTGGCAACTGCCCTGGGTGTTGTTCAGAGCCCACGTGCCCACCACCATGGGCAGTTCTGTGATGGAGGAGAGCAGGTGAGACCCAGTGGCTCTGCCCTCTCCTGCTCAGGTCACCCCATCCCGCTCCTCTGCACCAGGATGCGGAGGCCAGAGAGGTGCCAGGCACCGTGCTGGGGTGCAGGCTGCTTCTCCAGCTCCTGGTACCCCAGGGCCAGGCGGCACCACGGCACCGAGGGTGCAGGTTGCTGCCACCAACACCCACATCCCAGCCCCACTCCCAGGAACAGCACCAGTTAGGCGCTGGGATGGAAAGTCCCTCCCAAACGGGGCTGGATGGAGGAGCTGGGGTGTCCCAGCCACTGGGGTGGCAGGGCCGGGCAGCAGGAGAGCGTCTCCAGGCACACCACGGCTGAACATCCCACATCTGGCTCCTCTGCCCTGTCCTGCTTCTCCTCAGTGGGACGGGGTGGCTGGCGGGCATCACTGAGAGGTCCTTCCCCTGGCAGGGCTGGCTTCTCCCTCCCCAGGGGACCCAGGGCTGCTCTGCCACCCAGTGCCCGAGTGCCATGGCTGGCAGCCCAAAACCAGCCTGGAGAGCTTCCTCCAGCTCCACACAGGGCCAGGTCACGCCTGGCTTGGTCCAACCGAGGCAGGGAAGCAAGCTATGATTCAAGGGGTGGGGAATGCACAAAAATCACCCCAAGGCCCTGACAAAGCCGTTTTACCCACCCCACCCCAGCCCCTGCAGCTCTCCTGGGTACCCATGGCGGAAAGGGGGGCTGCAGGGGGCTCAGCTTGTTGTGGGCATGGCCCCAGGGCAAACCTGCCGGCAGCTCCATCCTCCAGGGCAGCTCAGCCCTGGGCTGCCAGCACAGTGGGGCTCAGCAGGACCAGCCTGCCGCTGGTGGGGTGGCAGGGAGGCACAGAAGGTCCTCCTGGGTGTCTTGGTGGGGGTCTAGTGGCCTGCCTAGGTGTGAGGATTCCTGGCCCTGCCTGCTGCCAGCTTCACCTTCTCCAGCTGCAGTAGGCGCCTGCTGGCGTGGCTGTGGCTTTGCTCTGCACAGGAGAGCTCGAGCAGGGCTGGGGAGCCGAGGGGGACCCATGTGGGCAGCTGTCGGTGTCCCAGACCACTGGGGACAGTGGGACCATTGCCACACTCTGCAGACACCTCCACCCCAGCCCGTGCTTGGCGGGGAGACAGAGGTGCTCTCAGGACATGATGCATTCAGCCCATGTCTTCTGGTGACCTCGGGGAAGGTGAATTGCCTCCTGGCATCCACCAGCAACGTCCCTGCCAGGCAGAGGAGCGGAGGATGACGGCAGCCACGGCTGCCACACTGCAGGCACCGCAAGTACGCTGGGGCCGGGCGGGCAGGTCCTGTGACAGCCCATGGGCCCAGGGCCTCCCAGCCATGGTCCTGGCCAGCTGAACCCCAATGCACGCCGTGAAGCTCGGTGCTGGTCACGGGGATGCTGAAGCACCCCATGCTCCTGGCTGCAGCAGCAGATGCGGAGAAGCAGAGAGGTGGCATCGAGAATCCAGCTGCCCTGGGAACGCTTGTGACATGGCCTCAAGTTGTGCCAGGGTGGGGTTAGGTTGGGCATTGGGAACAATTGCTTCCCCGCAAGGGCTGTCAGGCGCTGGAAGGGGCTGCCCAGGGAAGGGGTTGAGTCCCCATGCCTGGGGGGATTGTAACAGCTGGGCAGAGGCGGTGCTTAGGGCCAGGGTTTGGGGGTGGGATGGCAGGGTTAGGGGAACGGTTGGGCTGGGGGAGCTGAAAGGGCTTTTCCAACCCAAACAATTCTTATTCTGTAAGACCCCGGCCTGGCCTCAACATGGCACACAAAGCAGGTCGGCAGCAGTGCTGAGGAGCTTAGTAGCAGCTCCTAAATTTGGTGTGAGCCCTCCTGGGGGTGCTGACCCCAGCTGGGATCCTGCTGAGACCCGACACTCTCGCTCCACCCCGCTCAGGAGCCTGCTCCCCCCCATCCCACCCGCCCCAGTGCCAGCCTACAGCGGAGGGCTCGGGCTGGTCCTTGTCCGTCCCCAGGGCTCCCTCGCCCCCCAGGGCTGCCCCGTCCCGTGCCATGAACCCCTGCCACCGCCCTGTGCCACCGCCACCGCCCCAGTCCACCCCAGCAGGCACCCGACAGCTCCTGCAGCGTTTTGCCAACCTCCTCCAGCAGCAGCTTGGGAAAACACCGCTCCACGGGGGCTGCTTCGACCTTGACCTGGCATAACTCTGTGGTGGGGGCTGCGGGAGGGGACCCAAGGTCAGCAGCCCCCGTGACGGGAAAAAAACCCCGCAGGCGGCAGCCTCCCTCTTCCCCTTGCTCCCCCACTGCCATCCGTTTGGTGGGCAATGCGGCCTTGCTGCAGCTTTATCTTGGTTCTTTAAAAGGCTCCCTGGCTGACACACGCACCGTATGGGAGCAGCCAGCCGAGGAGAGCTGTAAATCTCTGACGGCCTCATCTTGCGGGGCACATTAGCTGTTTTAAACTTGTCAGCCTTCAGCAATAGAAATGGACTGTTCAAAGCCGCTCTTCCCGCCGCATCCGGCTCCCGCTTCCGCAGCGCGGAACGTGCTGCAGCCCCGTCGCGTCGGAGCCGGGGGCCGCGCGTCCCCCCCCACGGGGACCGGGTGCGCTTTAGGGGTGTTTCTTGGGGGCCCACCCCGGCAATGGACATCTCTGAGCCATCTACTCCCCTTTGGAGGGAGGTAGGGGGGGAATACGCAACCCTACGAAGCCCCCCTGCCCACACAAGCTGGCTTGCCCGTGTCTGTCCATGCAGGACGACGCCAGATCCCGCTGAGGCTGAGGCTGGGCAGGCTTAGGAAAATCAACCCCAGCTCCAAGACGAGCTGGGGGGGCCCAGGCGCAGTGCTGTGTGCATGCGTGTGTGAGCCCCTGCACTCGGCACAGCCTTGCACACCCAGCCGGGGCACGGGGGGAGGATGCTCTGGCCAGCACTGCCCTCGCCATGGCTCTGCCGGCACCAACAGCTCCCAAGCCGCGTTGGGGGCACAGAGCGTGGGGGCTGCGGGGAGGGAAAGCTCAGCTTGAACAGCTCTTCCCAGGGCGAGCCCCCCTGGGCCCCATCTCAAAAGGGCACATGCCCCTGGCCTGGGCACCCCGCAGAGCCACTGCAGGGCCAGCGCTCAGTGGGTGCCCACTGAGCCCCCCCTCCCCACACAGAGCTCAGCCGAGCGCAGCAACCCCTCTCCATACTGCCGGGCATGAGGTTCAGCTCTGCAGATGCTCCCCAGCCCCCGTTGGGACCCCAAGAGCCCCTTCGCCCCCCTCCCCCTGGGACAAGCCCCCATGCCGCACTTTTGAGCCATAGCCCCAAGGCTAACACCCGCACGGGGGTCTCAGAGGAGTGGCTGCATCCCCTGTGAACGTGGCCACCCCAAAGCACCACGGGCGAGTGGCAGCCGCATTGTGACAGCCGCGCTCGGGCCCGCATCAGCTGCGGGTCCCCGGCCCTCCCCGCGCGTGGGGTCAGGGCGGCCGTGACGGCGGAGACACGGGAGGCCTGGAGCGATGAGAGGTGCAAGCCCTGCATCAGAAAGCACCGCTTTCCCCCCGCCGCTAATGTCTCTCCTTGGTTACGGGAGGCAGGGGGAAGTGATCCAGGCGGGAGGGGGCACCTGGACCAGGGAGCGCAGGGGCCCTGGCGCGGCGTGATCCATCACAGGCGCAAAGTAGTTGCCCCTGAATTAGCCGAGCGCCGGATGACGCACCGCGCTCGCAGCCGGTGGGGAGGAGGGGGAGGCCGGCGGTGGCGGTGAGCGGCCTACTGACGCCACGGCCGGCGGGCAGCGCTGGGGAGAGGCTGCCAGGAAGGCACCGCTGGCACAGCGGGAAGGGTCCCCAGCCCCCAGCTGCTGGCAGCGCCATGCCCCCCGCCACGCACCCCAACATGGGTCCCAGCACGCCCCTGCTCCGCCGCCTGCGTGCTCCCTGCAGCGCCCGTCTGCGGCGGTGCCCAGAAATAATCTGGCAGCAAAGCAGAGCCAGAGCCGTGT
This sequence comes from Gorsachius goisagi, assembly GCA_018403395.1. NCBI lineage: Eukaryota > Metazoa > Chordata > Aves > Pelecaniformes > Ardeidae > Gorsachius > Gorsachius goisagi. The sequence goes on from BOSO01002039.1 coordinate 69,992, forward strand.
CCACCCACCGCTCCACGTGAGCGATGGGGAGCGGAGAGGGCGAGCGGAGCCAGCTGGGCCCCCTCCCTGCCGCTGCGGCCTCTGATAACACTGGATTTGGGTCCTGCAAACCTGCGACAAGAGGGGTGCCAGCATGGGGGGGGGCCTTTAAGCTTCCTATCACCTTCAGGGCAGCGCGTCCCCGGGGACCCCAGCCCACCTCCCCACGGGCAGCAGAGATGCTCCGCCAGCTGGGGGGCGCAGGCGCACCCCAGAGCCCATGCTGCCACGCCCTCCACCCGAGCGTGGCGCGGGTCGTACTGCACCCCCAGCCCCAGCCGCGCACCTTGGGACAGCGGGGCTGGCGTTAGGAGCCTGATTTGCAGATTGCTGTTCATGACACGCTGCTCCAGCCCGGCTAAGGGCGATGGGCTGCTTATTATATCGACAGCATAAACATGTCGCAAATTGCCTGAATTAGCCGTGTGCCATGAACAGGTTTATGGATAATGGGATGCAGAGCCCTTTCCGAAGCAGGCAGCTCGCAATCCAGTTAGACAGCTCCAGCCCCAGCCATTTTCTGCTGGAAGATGCAAGCCCATCGGACACACCGGGCAAACCCAATGTGCCCCTTGCCTGCGGGCAGGAGTGCCCCACAGGCAGGATCCAGCCCAGCCAACACCACCCGCCCTCCCGGCTGCCACCACCGCACCTGATATTTTTCTCCTCGGGGGGAAAAATTCTCCTTCTCTTCCCCAGAAGGGTGTGGGGAGGGGGATGCCCTTGCACCCTACTTTTGCGTCCCAATTGCATAGCAAGGGCTTTGGGCAAAATGTCCTGTGGCACACCCCGGGCTGTCCTTAGCTTGGGCTTGTGAATTTAAACTCACCGCCTGCTCTGGCTCAGCCCCGAGGCTGAGCCGGGCAGGGAACACTCCCTGCAGCAGCTCTAAGTAGGGCGCAAGGGAGGCCCGGGGGGCTGACTTGGCTCTTGCTGGGTTTTCTGTGCACAGATTGGCCTGAGCACTTTTTGTGAACCCTCCTTTAGCCTTCGGGTCTCCAGAAGCAAAGTGCACCCCGGCTTCTCCACAGAGAAAGGGGTTGGATCAGCATGGTTAGAACGTGGCCAGTCTGATGTCCTCAGCTGGGCTCTCCTTCCAGCCCGCAGCCCCTCAGCCTGGCGCTGAGCCCCCACGAGGGCTCGCCGGGGTGCGGGGTCCCATGGCAGGGTCTGGTGAGCATCACCGTGGGGCAGCAGAAGGTCTGGGCGGGCGCTGGCTCCATGTGCATCCCCACGCCGCACCCCTGGCAAGAGCACCGGCTTTAAACAGGGGCTTATTAATGTCCACCAGCGCCTTGGAGCAGCAGGCACCGGGCGGGAGCACGCAGGGGAGAGAGACAAAGACAAAGCCAGCAGCGGTGGGGAAGGGCCGGGCTCGCCTCCCTGCACAAGCGCTTTTTCCTCAACCGAGCGGTGAGAAAGCAAAACTGAGAAGCGCCTAAAATTAGAGCTGCCAAACCCCAGCTGGGGAAGCCTGGAAAGATCCCCAGGCCCTGGAGCCTTGGGCAAGCTGCATAAAAGGCAGCAGAGGGGAAGGGAAGGGAGCTTGGGGACCGCGGCAAGTAGAGTGAGGCGCAGCGGGAGCAGGGAGCGGATGGCTGCCTGCCCCCCCCACATCCTACCACACGCTCCCGACACCCCCCTCCCCATGCGCGCATGGAGACGGATGCACGCCCCGCGCCACAGCCCAAGGGGGCCTCAGGGGACCCCCCAGCCCCTCTGAGGGTGTCCTGTTTGTTTGGGGGTGCAGCTGTGTCGGCACAGTGGAGATGGGGCACACATGGTCCCCACACTATAAGCACCCCCCAGTCAGACATGCCAGCATGGCTGCCCCTCCAGGACACCCACAGACCCCCACCAGTGCCTGGGGAGCTCCATGCCCTTGGGCACTGCTCCCAGGGGACTGAAAAACACACACCAGGGCCGTTCCTCAGCGGGGCACGCAGCCTGCCTTGCTCCCTGCCACAAAGCTGGCCGAGCTGCTGGGGGAGCTAGGGTAACTGAGGAGGCCAGAAGCTGGGGCACCTGGGCCACCGGTGCCCTCGGTGCCCTCACCCCCACTCAGCAAAGCGTGAAGGCAGCGCTGCGACCCCCAGCTGCCCTCCCTGGGGTATCCTCCTGCGTGGGAAGACGCGACCCATCAAGCGATGAGTCCAACCCAAGCTCTGCCACCAGCCGAGGGTGCCAACGCTGCCGCAGTCCAAGGCAGCATCCCGCAGCACCCCCCAGGCCAGCCCCTCCCGCAGGGGTGAAAGCAGAGACGGGCAGGACCAGTCCCACCAGCAGCCCAAGGCTCCTCGAAGCAGGGGAGCTGGGCCGGCCCCGGCAGTTCGGGTGGCAGAGCCCTGCACCAGTCAGTAAAACCTAAAAAAGCAGCAGCTTCGCAGGCAGCCGGTGACTTTGCACTGAATTTGGCTTCCCAGCTCCTATTTGTCATGATCAAAGCGACCGAGGTTTAGCGCCAGCTTCACTGAGCTCCAGAGATGCTATAAAATGGCTGAGTCAAGGACAGGTCTATATCATATCCCTTGGTAGCTGCAAAATCACCCAGGCAGCCGGACCCCGACACCTGGCAAAAGCCTGGTCCCAGGGCTAGGACCCCCCTCTAAGCAATCCTCTCTCCATGCCGCAGAATCAGACCCCAGCCACTTAATTTGGAGTAAATCAGCCCCTGCTTGACATTTGTCCGTGACTCAGTGCTGGATACGTGCAAACTGCCCCAGGAGGAGGCGGATGCATTGGACGGGAGCAATCAGAAAAAAGTCAGGGGGGGAAATTCCAGCCAGAGGGATGCCCTGGGAGCAGCTTGCCCCTCACCCCTCGCTGCCTGTCCCCCTGGCAGCCTCTGGCCCTGGCCTCAAAGCCAGGAGAGGGAGAGCATCCTGGCCCTGCCCCCCCCCCCCGCCCCCGCCTGCAGCACGGCTGGCATGGCACGACCTGCACCCCGCGGGAACAGGGCTGGCATGGAAGGGAAAGTAGTGGCCATGGGGGGCTGGCCAGGACCAGAGGCTTGCACAAGATTTGTCACTGGGAGTTACAGACAGTGACGGCGCTGTTGCTGCTGGGGAGAGGATAGGATGGGGTTGGACAGGGCAGGCAGGGTGGGAGGAGATGGCCAGAGATGATGGGATGGGATGGGATGGGATGGGATGGGATGGGAT
>BOSO01002040.1:345-14216 GCA_018403395.1 Gorsachius goisagi
GGCACCTCTCCAGTTCTCCACGACCTTTCATAGATGATGGAAAGTGGTTCAGCAATGTCATCTGCCAGTTCCTTCAGCACTCGCGGGTGCATTCCATCAGGGCCCATGGATTTGTGGGTGTCCAGCTTCCTTAAAAGATCCCTAACCTGTTCCATGTTTAACATGTTTAACATGCTGGCTGATGAACAGGGAGCTGCTCCTAATTGAGACGTACATTCAGCATCGAGGGAGAAGCACATAAGGCAGGAATCCAGGAGTCCTTCTGTAATCAGTGGACTGACTGATTGATTGATTCATTGATTGATCGATCCACCCCCCCATCCATCCAGCCACGACACCATAGTTTCACCCCATACTGGTGGAATCAGCTGCTCCTTGAAGGAAAGCTAGATAACCAGTTCAAAGTAGGTGCTAACCGTTAAGCTGGTGGAGCTGGGTGGGAAGCTCATTTTCCATAAGACCTGGAATAGCTGGATAATTGCCAATAACTTAAATGGCTACGTGGACAATAAGGCCATTGTATGTGCATTGGCTTGTACTCAGATCCTAGAAAATTTTTTGGAGTGGAAAATAGAGAGCTTGATTAAAAATAACTAGAGTGGAGTAAGGGGATTATTGAGCATTGGCAAGGTCACTAAAGGAGCACTGTCTCTGCTTCTAATGAAAAATTAGAAATTAGAAAAGCTGTTATGTGGATGACTGAAGAACTGGGAGAAAACTAATTTATATTTGGTAATTCTATAGGCTCAACCTGCTCACCTGAGCTGGGAGAATATTAGGAAGCTCATCCAGGAGTCTCCCAGGAGGTTAGGAAAAGGAAAACAAAGGCATTTTCCACAGTGAAGAGGAAGGTTTAGAAGGACTCAGTTCCTAGAAATTGAAATAAGACAAATGTAGTGTAACAAATTACCAGACACTTTATCACTTGGTTTAATTAAGAATTAAGCAGTGGGATCCAGGCAGGGTCTATAGCCTGCTGTAGAAGAAGTCAGACCATATGATCACAATGGTCTTGTTTGCTTTTGTAAGCCTGTAGCTTCATTACAGCTTTGATCTCTCCTAGATGTTTAGCAGCACATTCTTTATCCGGTCCTATTGTAGGGGCTTCTGGCTACTTTCACAAGAGCTCTTCTAAATCAATTCAGTAGTCACTTCTAAATCCATTAGTAACAAGCACAATAGCTCTGCTACAGGCCGTATCCATAAAACAATTTAACAGAGCCACATCATTCATACTGATCGCTACAAACAGTCATAAAAATTATTGATTTCCTGTGCCTTTTCCACTTGGGTAGAACAACAGCCCCCATCACTCAGAGTTGCTTCTTTCGACATTAATGTGTCTAAGTATTTCTATTATTACAGTCTATTTTTAGTTTTAAAATTCACTCCATCCTCAGTTGTGGCATCTAAAGTCTGTACGAAAAGTGAGACAAGGATCCAACCCTTTGCTTTGTAGGCACTACCACACTGGGTAGTTTTTAAGAGGGTGTACTTTTGCCTGGTTTGTGGGGTTTTTTGGTTGTTTTTTTATCTGTGTTAGCTTTGGTAAAGATGAAGGAAAGGGACAGCTTTCTTCCATTGATCAAATTGTGACTATTCTTAACACAAATAGACTGTAGAGGATGACATCAGTTTCATAGTGATGTTTTTGTAACATACATGCATGATATGAGTTACTCAAGGGTATGAAAGCTGTAAAACCTCCTGCTTCAGTTAATGAAATGTGTGTGGCCCCAAAGTTTGAGAACACTACCCATCCAGAACTTGAGCACTGCAGTTCTCCAAGATCTGAGGACTGCCTTCCACCAGGTTTCAGTATCTCCAGTCCCCCAGTGTTGGGTTATGGTTACATTTAAGTGAAAGTAGCACATTCAGCACCACACGCGTAGGGGGGCTGTGACAGGGGGACACACACTGGAGTTCAGCAGCACTTAACTCTCAATGCAAAGACACCCTGGAGACACTGCTTGAGTCCACGTGAGACTGGTGCTGATGGCACGACGATAGTGGTAATACCCTGCAGGGCACGCTGCTGGCACTGCTATGTCGCACCACCCAGAAGGAGGATACCGCTATTAGGTCTTGACCTCAGGGAGTGCCCCAGCCATTCCCTTGAGCCTTGCACCTATGGAAGGTGCACACTGGTTGGGGTGCCATGTCACCGGTGAAGCTTCTGCAGGAGGAGGTTAGCAGGCTTGGTGGCATCCAGAATGAAAAGGCTGAACCCAGTGTCTGCATCAAGAGGAAGCAGTGGGAGATAGTCACCAGAGACACCCTCTTGGAGACAGAGGGCCCTCCAACAAAGATTTGTTGCTTGCTGGAGGCTGAGATTTGTAAAGTTGCAGAGAGAGTGCCAAGGCTCCTCTGGACTCTTGTGCTATCACCCGTTGCTGCCTAACCACACATCCACCAACAACACAGCCAAAGTAGGCTTTGAGCATATCCAGAGAGATTCAATCAGTCAGTGGGGCAGGATATATAAAAAGATGAAGTACTAGATGTCTTCCCCAGGCTGATCAGGTCTGCTTTTGGCCTGAGCCTAGAGGCAGAGCCTCTGGGAACACGGCATTATCCACTGAAGAGGAAGATACAATGCAGAGGGCACATAAACCAGCCGTACATAGAAAACTCCATGGGACCAAGCAGGGTGCATCCCAGGGTGCTGAAGATGCTGGTTGGTGTTACTGCCAGGCTGCTCACGTTGAAAGGTCATGGCAACTGGTGGAGGCTCCTCATGCCTGGAAAAAAAGGAAATATCACATCCATCTTCAAAAAGGGCAAGAAGAGGATCCACAGAACTACAGGTCAGCCAGGCTGACCTCAGTCCCTGGGAAGGTGGTAGAACAAATATTCCTTGAAGCCATTTCCAGCCACAGAAAGGACAAAAAGGAATTGAGAACAGCAAGCATGGATATACCAAAGGCAACTCATACCTGACCAACCTGATTGCCTTCTGTGATGAGATGACTGGAGGTGCAAATAACTGGATGTGTGCATAAATGGAAAGGAGGACAGATTGCTCATTGTAGACCCTGAATTCAAGGTGGCCTTTGACAAAGTTTCCTGTAGTCTCCTTATAGCCAAACTGGTGGGATACAGACTGGATTAGTGGACTACAGAGGAGGTAGAAAATTGGCTGGTGCACAGGCTTAAGGGGTCGTGATCACTGGCATGAAGTCCAGCTGTTGGTCAGTTACTAATGGAGTCAGTCCATCAAGGGTCAAAACTAGGACCAATACTGCTTAGCATCTCTATTAATAATCTAGTTGATGGAATAGGATGCACTCTCAGCAAGTTTGCTCATCATACCAAGTTGTTAGGAGGGAGGATAGGCTGGAGGAGCTGATCAGAGGAGAGGTTTTATGAACTCTGCTCATGGAGATATTCAGGTATTGTCTGAATGAGACCCCAAGTCAACCTGATCTAATTTAGCACTGGTTTGAGCAGGAGGTAGAACTACAGACCTCCATACGTCCCTTACTACCTAAACTACTCTACGGCTCAATGGCAAATGACTTGTCAAAGTTGATTTAAGAAATGCAGTTCCACACCACCAATTACAAAAGCATCTCTTGTAATAAAGACAGAGGGGTGCATGGTTGTTTTCTCCAATAGCTGAACAAGAAAGGAAGAGGAGAGAATGCAGTACTGTAGGATAATGTTGCCACAATGCCTATAAATATATAGTGGCACTGAATAAATTCAGGCTGAAAATGAAAAGTAAATTTAATTTCTATATGGGAATTAAGGAGGGAGATATGGAAGGGCTTTACAATTGGAATAGCAGAGGTCTACCTAGTCTTGAACCTACAAAGAAGACAAATGTGCTGACTGGGAGGTTAACAGCATATTGGACTCAGCAATTTAAGAAGTTCCACTCTGTTTTTTCTCCTCCAGCCTCGAAAGCTGGAGGGTTAACAATCACACCAAATGGTTACAACAGCAAAAATTTCTAATTGCAGAAAATCAAAATGAAAAACTTTTTGCAATCCCCTTCTTTCACAACTAACAGGAAGGCCAAAGTTGTGTCAATTGTTCTAAGCACTTCTTGTCTCACAGATCATCATGTACTTGCTCTTAATCCTTTGATTCAGTTTCATTTTAGCCTTCCAATCACAAACTAGTTTTCTGGACACCATTGTGGTTTTTTCACTTTGGATTTGTTTCTTGTGGAGTTTTACCTTTCATTTCTGAACTTAGGGAAATCTGTTTTCTTGAAGTCCATTGCTTGAGTTTGCTCCCTTCTCTCCTTTCTTTCTGAAGACATCTCTGCAAACATTTGTATTTTCTCTTAATGTTTCTTCTACACTATGAGGTAGTTTTCTGTGGGGTAATGTCTATTTTGCTGTTGTAATCTGCTGTTAATCTTCTTACTGCTTTTGAAGTTTTCAGGTTTCTTCTCCTTAATTCTCAGTTTCACTACACATATGCTGTATTTGCTTGCTGTGTTCTCCTCCCATATTCATTGCATTTTGTAAATTTTACATTAATTTCTTGGATATACAGCATAGAAAGTCACTATAGCCCTTGGAAACTCTGTCTGGGAAATTCTAGTTTACTTAATATTTCATGAGGAAAAAGTGTGTTCCTAGTGATAAGCCTTTAACATCAGCCCCAATTCAAACCGGTAACATTTTCTGCCATAGCATCGTTGTTCCCAATGTCAGCAATGGCAACCCCCATTGCTAAAGGACCACCATTGGCAAAGAGCCATTACTCATTAGATAGCTGTAAGCCAGAGCTGATCCCTGACTCCATTGGTGGTTCTTGCTGATATTTAGCCTTGTAATGTGTGGAAGTGTCAATGGGGTGTGTGAAATCTGTCTGGAGCAAAAAGCAATCTAGAAGTGATTTTATTCTGTTGAAATCACAAGTAATCATACTCCTTCGGAATGGCAGACAACTTGCCTTCCCAAATAGGTAATACTCTCACGGTTTCTTTTAATCACTGTTGGGCCACTGACAGGTCTGTGTTTTTTCTTTACTTTAGAAATTTCACTTATTTTCAGTAATTCCTTGAACCAGAGATGAAGATTTCTTTGTTGAAGTGGTAGATTAAGTAACCTTTTATATTTAACATTCATTAAGGAACTCTTAGACCTGTAGTTTCTTGACAGTTTTCCTCAACAGTTGTCATTTTGTTCAAGACAGCATGCTAAAATATTTGCCACAGCGTATTTCCTCAACTGTTTCTCTATACGTTCACTTTCACTTATACTATAGCAGCTAACAGAGCATTTCTTAGCAGCAGGACCCCTGAAGAGTTTTTAATTTTTGTAGATAGCTTAGGGAATTGTGCCACGAATTAAAACTTGTTTGGCTCAGCTGCTACGGTTGCTGCATGTGTACACCTTCCCATTGTATCAAGCCACACCAGAAGTTGTCTTTGTAAGGAGGATGAGAGAAGAACCAGACAATCACCTCTCTTCCTACAAAATTTCAGCAAGGCAATTCATGGCTGTAATGTTTCCTCCCTTTCTGAGAAATAAGCTTCCCCTGTCACCAACATTGGTGATGCATTGTCACCAAGCAGAGTCAATGAAGATGATAAAGATTAGAAAGCATTTGGAAATTGAACTTCATGGGCAATCCCAGAGAAACCCCTCACCTCAGTCTGAAGTGCAGGCCGTATAAAACTACCTGTATTCTATGCATTGGTCCTCCTCCAACAACCTGCACAGTGTATCACAACTGCGAAGTTGTACTTAAAGCAAAATATTAATAGATCAGAATGCTGAGGAAAACATATTCCCTGATGTACCCAAGTATTTGGCTTGTGCAATCGCATTTGAAAAGCATGAAAAACTGATCTCCAAATGGCCTAAGAGTTCAAAGACCAGAATACAACAGAGGAACAAAAACACACTGTTATTTTCCTTCTCATGCTTCCAAGGGCCCACCTTGTAACACGAAAAGGTGAGAAACCACACTAAACCAGTCATAACTGAGCATACATTAAGTGTGTATGCATACTACATAGCCACATTTTCATAAAGCTGCTGTTCTTAAGCTCTCATTCAACTTTTCATATATTTCAATGGCATGCAAAACAAGGGCAGATGTGTTGGGTGGGATTGGCCAAGAAGCTTTCTAGGGAGCATTGAAGAACACATGAAGGGGATTGAGAAATTCAGGAGTCTACCCAAGCACCAAAAACTCTCTGCAAGATTTGGCCCCGTGATCCTTTTCCCAGAACCTCAGAGGTATATGAGAGGTCCATGCCAAAAGGGGACCTGAGATGTTCAGCCTGTTCTCCCAACACTGAAAGAAATAACCCAAACAGATTGAAATTCAGGTTAGACTCCAAATAGGGCCTCCAGGTTTCTTTGGTGGGGAGAACTTTCCTTGAGTTGGTTTTATTTTTAATTATTTTGTGGTTTGAGGATGAGTAGCAGCTATTTCTTTATATTTACTCATGTGCTTTTACATCTTGGCAACACCCTTTAAAGCCTTGAAAAAGCACGTATCTTTGCTATGCATTCTGTGCAGTCAAGCCTAACCTGAGGTTAGGAAACTAATACTGCAGAGGAACTGGGGTCATTGGAGCACTGTCAAATCTTATTTGTCTCAGGTGGATTCATTCCTTTCCCTCCAAATGCCCCTTAAGACGCCATTTCCATTGTTATTGCTATTCCCTTGCTGAAAACTGAGAGTTGAGATGGGATTGCACTAGAGACTGGGTAGCGCGGTTCCAGGTGACCATGAAATATATATAGTTTTCAGATCAAATGTATATTCACTAATATATGCAGTTTCCATGTTCAAACAGTCACTCGAAGGCTGTGAAATTCCTACCACCTAAGCCCATTTGGCAAAAAACCCTCCATGTGCACCAGAATTCAAATCAACACATGCAGCAAGGTTTGCATTTTAAAACCAGAGCATGTTCAGTTGTCACTGTTTAAAGCGAGCAGATGCAAGCCCTAAAACTTTACTATTTTATTAAATTTGCTCAGGCGCAATTGCTTTCATTGGCAGTTTTGCTGAGATAAAGACAAGGAAGTACAATGGAAACAACATTTGGGGGCAGAAGAAGTTTAAATAGTACTTTAGAGGCATGTTGACATGGTCTCCAGCAGTTCTGTGCCAGCTATACCAATACTCCAGCTGAGCAGCAGACACTTATCTGAAAAACATAGGTATGTTATAGAGTGTATCCTGCAACTAGGCTAAAAAGTTGCTTTAAAAACTAAAAATCTACAGCATGAACACCACTATGAGCAAATCAAAACAGCTTTGAGCTCACAGCTATGTCTCTTCACTCCAGCTCAGAGCATGGAAAGAATTAGAGCCCAAATGTCTGCATCTACCTGTCATAGACACGCCCTGTATTATAGAATCATAGAACGCTTTGGGTTGGAAGGGACCTTTAGAGGCCATCCAGTCCAACCCCCCTGCAGGGAGCAGAGACACCTTTAACCAGATCAGGTTGCCCACAGCCCCGTCCACCCTGGCCTTGAACGTTTCCAGGGATGGGGCCTCCACCACCTCTCTGGGCAACCCGTGCCAGTGCTTCACCACCCTCATCATAAAAAATTTCTTCCTTCCCTGTATGCCTGGATCCTGTGAAAATCAGCATACTTAAAAAAACCTCAGCTTGCTTAATGTTTAAGTAATATATTTTATTTGACCAATTGCATATTTGGAAATAATAGACACAAGCTTGGGAATACAAGCCAACCTAAAGTATGAACAACACCAGGGATAATCAGGTTGGTGAAATGAGTTACATAAAAACAAGTTCTAATTTTGACCTGAAAGGTTATGGTTAAGACCTAAATGGTTATCTCCACATACAACAATGTGTTAGAAATGTCATCAGAAAGCACCAAGAACTCTCAGTCAGTCTTGGGCATCTTTTGTGGAAGGAGACAGGAAAAAATTAGAAAAGAGTCTCTCTTCTGCATAGAAAAAAAAAAAAATATCAGGCTAGATTCCTGACCTAGCAAACATTTTCATGTATTTCCCATTATTCATAGGCGATTACCACAGGCAAAGGCTGAACTTCTGTGTAAGAGTCTGCAAGATCAGAGCATGTAAAAAATGCAAACAGATTCTTTACTAAATTACAATAGCTGAAAATTCAAGCCCACAAGTTTACCATCACAACACATTTTCATGGTAGGACTTGTTCCTTTCATTTACTGCAATTTTTATTTTCTTCTAAAGAAGACGTACTTTGTCCTCTAGTGATTGGTGATCCAATTAAAGACTCCTCCCATCTCCTATGACAAAATTTTAATCGATTCATTCAAAGGATACGTCTATCCACAGTCACAACAATGATCCACTTTGGGTCTCAACTTCCATGCCAGCTTTCAACTACTCCAGATGCATTTGAAATATGAACAAAGCAGCACTCAGCTCCCCATAGGTTAATCCCCCCTACTGTAAATCTCCAAGCTCAGATATATCTGCTTCGCTTGTGGCTCATGCAGATGTCTAAATCGCAAGGGATCCAGCTCACGCAAAGATGCTTGTAGAGTCCTAACAGGTCCGGGAGCATATCCTCATGGCACAGCTATAACCAGCAATGAAAGCAGCGTTGAGGTACCCAGCACTGATTTGTTACAAGAGCATGGCCCATAGATCAAACTGTTTCAGAAATGAACCCCAGCACTTGGAATTAGGGGCATAATATTCGACAGCTCACAAGGAAGACTGGGCCAGTGGAGGCTATAAAAGCAAGCATAATACAGACCCCACTTAGCAGCAGTGATTAGATTAAAGCTCCTCCAATGCAGAAACTCATCATCTTTTAACTCTCTAGTAATTAGGTCAATTACAACCAGATTAATTGTTCAAACCATTTGGTTTCACTCCCTCTTTTTGCTGCTACCAGTAGCTTTTTACTGAAAAAAAGCCACCCATAAATCTGGAGGCTGGAAGGGCCTCTGGGGGGAGGCTCCCATAACTCTGACACACCACAAAACCAATGCACATGGAAATAAAACCCAACTTCGACCTTCAACAGTGCTGAGAATCTACAAGGAAAGGAGACCAGGATGGTGACACGCTCTGTACACCCTGCTCAGCTGCGCTGAGGCACACAGAGGTTGGCCAGGGCCAGTGACTTTCTTCCAAGGTGCATGGACACATCCTGCAAAGCTCAGGTTTCTCCATAAGTTTGCTCAAATCTCATAGACTTTGCTACATCTTAGATGTTATTAAGCATACACTAAACCCAGGGCCCATAAAGGCTTTATAGCACTGGGCCTTTTTTATTTTGTATGAGTTACAGCTATGATTCACTATGGGATCAGAGCAGCCACATCAGGGTATAATAAAACAAGATATGTCTTCCTGACTTATTTTTAAATAGAAAAAAATAATAGGAAACATAATTTGTGGTTTGGGGGTTTTTTTAGATTATCATTATCTTTCTAGGTTTTCTAGCACAAATTTATAAATTAGATTTTCTGAGGAAAATCTGATGATGTGATTGGGCTGGTCAAAAGTGGCAGCAGAAGTTCTTCTCCCCTTGGTCATACAATAAAAACCACCGTGAGACTCAGTGGGGAGAACTCACTCCCAGCTTCTGGGAAAATAAACCTTTTGAGAAAAGAATCAGGAAAAAAGAAAAAGATACCATCTAAGAGAGTTATATCTGGGATTGCATTTTTCCACTCCAACAACTGCAATCTTAGTATTCCAGGATCAGAGGCAGAATGCTGGAAACAAAAGAATTGTCAAAGGTATGTTGCTAAGTCTGCACGACACGAGAGAAAACCATTGCTCAGATTTGTATACTTGCGTCTCTTCTACATGCAGGTTTTCACCGACTTTGGTTTCCATGGCACTGCAATTTTTCCTCCCCAGGATGGAAAGGAAGAGCCTCTTCCTAAGCCTACTGCTCTGCTACAGTCTGCTCCGAGCCACCCAGTCCTATATGGTAATTGAAGAGAAGACAGAATGCAACCTGTCAAGGAGCAACAAAATGACTCTGCAGGATCTCCCACCCATCTCCATAGTAGGTCAGTACAATCTGCCATTCGGTGCCAAAATGCAATTGTCAGTCTATGTGGACTATTCTGATGGCTTACTGCAACACTGCAATTTCAGGCAAACACCTCGGTAGTACGGAGAACTGCAGTGGCAATGCAGCCACTGAATGGCAATGGGGCAAACCACGTTAGAGTGAAAACAAAAAACAAAAACCCACCAATCAGACAACTTACTTTGATTTTACATGTTCCATTTCAGGTCCTATCATACTGCAAGTCTTTTTATACTTTTTATACTTTAAACTTAATGGGTTTTTTCCATTAATATGGGCATTAATCTTCATTTGAAAGTCTAATGCAAATAGAAAAAGTGAACGTAACTTTTTTTTTTTGTAGGATCTGCTCTTGTGGCAGAGAAATCAACAGTTCTCTAAGGTATTAGTATAACCTCAATCTGCCTGTGTGCCAAGCGATCTTTAACGAGGGGAAGAAAAGACCAGTGCAAGGGGGGGCCAGAGGTCTTCTATTTATCAGCGACAGGACCAGCCATGTTCCTACCGTTGCTGGCAGGTGATCATCTGTCCTGTTAGGGAAGAGCCTTGTGAAGGCAAAATTCATCTCTCTTCTTCACAACATTTTTTCCTAGTGTCTGCCCTAACACTTTCAATATCATTTAAGCCAACTTTTTTCTTACAAGAAACTTACAGGCGTTCACACATGCCCCTCACTACAAGAAAGCCGTTGTGTGCCTGGAGCATGTCCAGAGGAGAGCCACAAAGCTAGTGAGGGGTCTGGAGCACAAGTCTTATGAGGAGTGGCTGAGGGAACTGGGGTTGTTTAGCCTAGAGAAGAGGATTTCTCTGTCCTCTTGCAAAAATGTGCCCATGCCTCAAACATGGCAGACAGGCTATGTCATGCCATATTGCTTTGCCAACAGACATTCAAGATAGCAAAAATCCCCTAAGGCTGCCAGGTCCTTTTGGTTTGCTTGGTTCTGCAATGCCTCACAAAACCCCTTCCCCGCTCTCTGCCCCATTTGGTTATCTGCGAGAGAAACCTCCTCCTGCAGGAGCGGAGCACCCACGTATCCTCACCTCCACGGTGAAGGCAGCTGCGCTGCTTTCCCATTTTATAGTCAACAGAGATGAAGCAATTAGCCAAGAAAAGAAATCCACAGCAGGCCAAGGGGCCGAGTCTGAGCAAACAGCATAACATCCAGCTCACCTTTACGCTTGTTCTTCTCCTACATGTATACAAACAGGATGAACATTTGACACTGAAAATGCAAGAGTAATTCATAGAATCATAGAATCACAGAATCGTTTAAGCTGGAAAAGCCCTTTAAGATCATCAAGCCCAACCATTACCCTAACCCTGCCATCCCACCACTAAACCCTGGTTTAAACAAAAGCATGCATTAATGCATGGCGCATGAGAAGTCCCTAGCCATGACCTTTCAAATGGGTGGAGAAAGGCGGTGCTGGAGAAAGGACACGCAGTGACGTTGGTTTGGGGTTCAGGTCACCAGACCCAGGGACCTTCCAGCCCTGCTGATACCTCTGTCTGAGAGCAGGAGGGTGACAACAGATCTGGGTGGTAGCGTTGATCTGCTTGAGGGGAGGAGGGCTCTGCAGAGAGACCTGGACAGGCTGGATCGATGGGCCGAGCCCAACTGTCTGAGGTTCAACAAGGCCAAGTGCCGGGTCCTGCACTTTGGTCACAACAACCCCATGCAGCGCTACAGGCTTGGGGAAGAGTGGCTGGAAAGCTGTCTGGTGGAAAAGGACCTGGGTGTACTGGCTGACAGCCGACTGAATATGAGCCAGCCGTGTGCCCAGGTGGCCAAGAAGGCCAATGGCATCCTGGCTTGTATCAGGAGTGGTGTGGCCAGCAGGAGCAGGGCAGTGATCATCCCCCTGTACTCGGTGCTGGTGAGGCCGCACCTTGAATACTGTGTTCAGTTTTGGGCCCCTCACTACAAGAAAGATGTTGCATTGCTGGAACGTGTCCAGAGGACATGTCCAGATGGCAGGGTTAGGTTAAAGGTTGGACTAGATGATCTTAAAGGTCTTTTCCAACCAAAGTGAAAAAAACAAAAAACAAAAAATTAGCATTGCAGGGCCTTCTGAAGCAGGCAAAATAAAGCCCCTGGCCCATGTGTCTGGGTCATGGGCCTGGGCTGAGAGCAGGGGCAAGCTGAAGAAAGCACAGAGTAGGAGCAAATGATGCTGAGAGCAATCATGTGCTGTATGGTCCATGGATGCAATTTCTCACCACAGTAAGTACCAATCAGGGACTTGGTATAAAAGTCCTCCAAGATACTCCTCACCAATTTCATACACAGGTGAATGAGAGGGCTGCAGAAGGCAGGGAGGTGGTTGTGACCCCAGCTGGGTGTCTGCAAGGGGCCTTTTGCTATCTCTTCCCCTTGACTCTTGAAATAGTGTGCAGGACACTGAAGGCAAAAAAAAGGTTGTGAGAAGGGAACGGGGTTAGGACTCCAACCTGCCACCAACTCCTCTCTGGGCAGAAGAACATATTCCTCAGCCATCTGGAAGCTAACCCAGAGGTGCTGGTTACACCTGCAATGAATACTGTCATGAGCCAGTTCCTCAAGAAGCCAAGTTTCAAGGCTGACTCAAAGATTTCATTGATCAAAACACTGTCTTGCTTGTACAGCATCTATCAGACCAGGCACATGTAAATCACAGGCATCTTGCCAGATCAGATGGAGAAGACAATGTCAAAGCAATTATAGTAATCTAAAAAGGCCTTGCAACAAGAGGGCACAATAATCCTGGATTCCAGCTCTCCTGGTTGTAGGGGAGTGGGTCAGGCAGAAAGGGCCTGGGAGCCCCTGATGAGGACCTGATAGCCTGCTCCTCTGTGTCAAGGCAAAGAGGGGCCACCTGGATACCCACCCAGCACCCGAATGCTGGGCAGAGCATCTGGACACAACCATCTTGAGGTGCAAGAACCTGTGAGGGAGTGGAATAGGTTTTGTTTAAAGATGAAGCCTCCTTCTGCTGGCACTGAACTTTGCTCAGCACCTGTGGCTTTTGCACAGATCCAGAACACCCAGGCATCCAGGAAGGCCATGCTTTGGTATCCAATAAAATGCGCCTCAAGGCTCAAAAGTTCCTACCGCAAATGCGTAGCACTCACCAGTTGTTTATATTAACAAAAAATCCCCCAAACGGACAATATTTTGTGTCAGCATTTCTGAAACAAAATGCTTCAATACTCCAGTTAGAAATGACATCATGTGAAACTTCTTTTTGGTAAATGAAATATTTTCTTTAATATATATAATTTCCTATATAAAACATTGTTTCTCAATGTCTTGCTAATCCCAGTGAAATTAAAAATGAGTTAGTTCCTCACCCAGTTCCACGAGAACACAGAACAGCAACTGATTTACTCACCCTGACCTTATCAATCAGGACTATAAACTCCCATTTTGGTTAAGCTGGGGCAGAGCCACAGTGAATTTGGTAGTTCATCAATTTTTGGTAGCCAAAAATAATTTTTAATTCTAAATAACTCCTACAGATAGACCTGATACTCCCCATAAATGCATATAAAAATCAGATAAAATAAAAATGTTTCATTTTGGTAATTTCTAAAAGACTTCTTTTCTGTTAGGAGACAAATTTACAAGTACTATTTATAAAACAGATAGAGAGGCGATTCTCCACTCAGTCCCCTCAGCTCAGTCAAATGTGAGAGATGCCAGCTTAAACATCTTTTCTGCTTGCTTTGGAACATAGATTTGCAGTCACAACAGCTGTCTCTGGAGGATGTGGTGCCTGAGAAGAGCAAGGGTGTGCTGAGCAGTTGTGCCTCCAGCTCTCCCACCGGGCTCTCATCTAGCAGAGGGGGCACCAGAATCATAGAATCATAGAATGTTTTGGATTGGAAGGG
>BOSO01002040.1:14224-27579 GCA_018403395.1 Gorsachius goisagi
CCTGGCCTTGAATGTTTCCAGGGATGGGGCCTCCACCACCTCTCTGGGCAACCTGTTCCAGTGTTTTACCACCCTCATTGTAAAGAATTTCTTCCTTATGTCTAGTCTAAACCTACCCTGGTTTAGTTTAAAACCATTCCCCCTTGTCCTGACACAGCTGGCCCTACTAAAAAGATTTTCCCCATCTTTCCTATAGGCCCCCTTTAGGTACTGAAAGGCCACAATCAGGTCTCCCCGCAGCCTTCTCTTCTCCAGGCTGAACAAACTCAACTGTCTCAGCCTGTCCTCATAGGAGGGGTGCTCCAGCCCTCGGATCATTTTTGTACCATCCTCAAAGCTGAAATAATTTTTAATTGCTTTTCATTAAATAGGATGGAGGAGGGTAGAGCATCTTCCTGAGAGCCCTGGAGGTGTGAGATGCTTCTGAGAGCCTGGGGTCCCAGGTCTGAAGCAGAGGATGAGTTTGTAGTGCAGGTGGATGCCCCAACATCCCATCTGTGCTGTCATGGTGCTGCAAAGGGGATCCCCCTCTTGTTCTGTTGAACCCAGACCTTCATGTGAAAATTTATTTTGTTTTTATTATAAATAGATTATAAAAGGCTTCTGTTGGTGTATTGGTTTGGAACAAGCATTCTGTTCTGCTTGAACTCCAGTTCCCACCATCCAGCCTGGATTACAGGACAAGGCACAGCTTTCACCAAGCCTGCGGGGTCTGTTGCTTGCATTGAGGAGTTATCATCGCCACGCCAGGTACAGACCTGGGTGCACACAGCAGGGGATCCCACTGCAATCCCCAGGCCAGACAGTTTATCATAGGGCCACCATCTGGAGCTTCTTAGTTGTCCTGACACTGGCTCCTTTCTCAGTTGTATCTAGTGCTGGTTCCTGGCTATGAGGCTGGAGGAGCTCAGGCCCTGGCTATATTTTTGGGAATATTGTCATTTCAGAGTGGGCAGTGGGTAGTGTGAGAGGAACAAGGACATGTATATAGGAAGCCTTCAAGGTTTCCATCCATGTTGGACATCTCTGGATGAAATCCAAGCCCAAATCTCTGGATTTTCTCTTCTTTGAGTATGGAGGAGAGGAAGCAGACAGGAGTTACATCTGCAGTCTTTCCAAGTCCCCAGACCTGGATTTCAGTTACAGATATTTTGACCTAAAATATTAAAAGTTCTTCCCTGAAATCAGATAATGCCCAGGTGAAGCACTGATGGAGGAAGAGATGATGTTGAGGGTGGTGATGATGTGATTAGGCTGTGCAAGTCTAATCATAGAAGCCAAAGGGGCAAATGAAGCTTGAACAACTTTTAAGTCAGCATCTCTGCATTTTTACCTGCTTGACTTTGCAGCTTTGTTGTTCTCATCACAAAGTTCAATTTTTAATTTGGACAGTGCATCTGCTATGAAGTGCAAACAAAAGGCATGTAGGTCCCAAGGAAAAATTCAGCACATGAAGGTGAGAAATTGTAAAGGTGCCCACAGACCCCAGGAATAATCCTGTCATGGAAAACGTTCCAGTTACTGTGTCCCCAGATTTCTCTTGGCCAGTGCAGCTTGGAAATCTTACCATTGCAGTTGCTTCTGACTCGCAAGGTGACTTATTAAGGACATCAGCAAACTCCTTACACAGCCTTGGGGGAAAGCACAAACAGCAATTCACTTCCTTGCACCTGGAAATCCCTCCAGTGTTCAGCAAACCTGCAGTTCAGCAGGACTGGATTTGATGTTGGGTTTGGGAGGGGCAGCCTGGGGGCACCTCTGCATGATGGAAGCTTGTAGCTCTCTCTTTAATTGGAGGTGAATTTAATTTTGGTAATGAGCCTGGCACATTCCAGTTCCTGATTAGATTTGCACAGTGATTAACCCAGCAGATATTCACTTGGCAAACTGCCCAGTCCATTCCAGTTGCAGTGGACTGAAACCACTTCTGCTGCTACTCTCACACTGGGAAGCAAGGTCATCTGAAGGTCATTGTGGAGGGGAGATGTAGCAGGGCTCAAACGTATGCTGATTCTCTAAAATTCTGCTTGGGAAGGGCCTGTCCAACTCCTCCTGTTGGATTCCACCTAGACTGAGAAGACCCTGTGGTTCCTGGTGCTCCATGAGACAGCAGCAGCTTCTTGGAGAAATTTCCCAAAGAGATAGCAGCAGTTGACCAAGCCCCTAGGGATGCTGAGCATCTCTTGGAAAGTGCGCCGAGCTCTTCCACCTCTGTGTCCTTAAGATGTGCAAGAAGCTTCCCGTTGCTGCAGTTGTATTCTTTGCTCAGGTAACTGTGCCCTTGTCTGAAAACAGATGGAGCTGTGGGTGCCTCTAGGTACATTCATACCCCGATATTGACCTGAGCTCCTGGCCATGGAGGAGAGCTGTATGGGTAGAAGGGGCATGGTGTCTCTGAGTTACACCAGCATGTTTTGCATGCAAAGTATCCTGTCCCCAGGACTGTCAGGAAAATGTCCTCTACCCTCACTAAATTCACTCTCAGAAGAAAAATAAACAGAAGCTACTCTAAGATGTAAAATTCACCTCTGAATTGGTCTGAGCTACCCAGTGGTTCCCATGTATCTCCTGAGGAGCTCCCACATGCTACCCCAGAGCAGGACAAGCTGATGATCAGTGCCCTTTCTGCGATCAGTACCCCTGTCCCTCTTGGCTGGCAGATCCAGCTCAGTGCCACCTCATCTGGGGAGGTGGGACCATGTCATAGCATGAACTGAGAAGCACATAAAACATCGAAGGATTTCCTCTGTTGTATTTCCATTTACTGGTTACTGGATGTCTCTGTTATGGTTATTACCAGGGCAGAGAGTGAGGATGGCCATAAACATGCTCTCAAATGAATTGCAAAAATCCATACTTGGCTCGGAGGAGACACACGGTGATGACTGCTGACTCCACCCTCCCTCACGCATGGCTTATAATTTTCTTATGCTCACAAAAGACATTTTTTTCCTTCCCTCAGGGACTGTCCAAAAGGGAAATAAGACAGGATCAAGAGATTAGCATGTGTGGTTCACGTTCGTAATTTGGCACTGCTGGGATATTATAATATGGCCCAGATGCCTGGGAAGGTGTTTAATGTAAGTCAGAATGATTGACATCTCTCCATACAGGATCTGAAGGCTGTCAGATTTCAGGTTATTGAGTGTCCCACTTACTGACAAATATATATGCCAGCTAAGTAGGGCACAGATCTCCAGTTCACCCTGCCTGAGCTCAGACTCCTGGAGCTGCTTTCAGATGAGCTCTGAGCTGCTGATGGCACCAGCAGAGGATATTGGCAATTCCTAAACCAAGTAATGGTGCAAAAGCTACAATTTCCTGTTGTGCAAGTGAGGTTTACTTTGGAAAACAGGCACCAAGCCAAGCAAACTTCAGTAACTGCTGTTAATCCATGACCTTGGGCTCCAGGAACAGCATGAGGACTTTGCTTCTTTGGAGGACCTTTCGATACACTGGCAAGCTCCTTGGGAAGGGGCAGCAGGGCCAACAGCAGGCACAGGTCATGCTGGGCTGCCTCCCTCTCCCCTGGCCATCAGGCATGTTGTGCTGCTTAAGATTTGCTTCCATTTGAGGTTGCCATTGGAGTCTATCATTGCCATTGGAGTCTATCACCTGTGATTTCTACCACGACGAGCCCGCGCCGGGTGACTCCAGAGAGTGGTGGCGTGTGGAGGTGGCACAGCAGGAGGGGGGCTGTAGCCCCCACTGCCTCATGAATGCCGGGGCGGGAGGGACTGGGAGGGAACAGCGAGACCATAGTCACACTGGAAGCTTTTTTGGTGCACCAAGGCTGTGATGCTTTGGGAATATTTCTGCACCAGCAAAATATTCAGCAGCAGCAAAATATTCTGCACCTGGGCATAGAAACATTTATGTTAACATTAACTTATTTTTCTCAGAGTGTCTCATTTTGCCCTAGAAAAAGCCCTGCATTACAAAGGCCAAGATCTGTGAATTATATTGCCATAGGGATGCTTTTGCCTGCACCGGCAAAGCTTTTCCATCTGCACGCTTGCATAGCAGGAACAGTGAATTCAAACGGCCATTCCTGTGGAAAACCTCAGTTCCGTTTGAATCCAACCAGAGATTTGGGAAAGAGCTGTCAAAACAGATCTGAGAGGCATGCTGTGAGACTGAGCTCAGATGTGATAAATTGACCAGGGGTTAGTTGCTTTAACAATTATTTCCAGGCTGAATTTGCCTTGCTGCAGCTCCCACTCAGTGGATCCTGTTATGTATTTTACTACTGGATTAACGACCCAGTGGAACTCAATTCACCATTTATCCACCTACCTTTGTTATGAGCTGTATCTTTCTCATTTCTTTATTAAAATGATTTGGTGGAGCAGCTGTAACACCACTGTAAGGCAGCTTTCCTCGGTGTTGGATCACTGTAGAAAACCTTACCTGAACACTTTCCATTTGGAGCCTGTGCCTGGTAACACTTTCATGAATATCATCAGAGTCAAAAATAGCTGATATTCCCCTTCTTGGAAAGCCAACACCGTGATGGTTTCTCCCATTTGTGCTCTTCCCCTACTGCTGCCAGGAAAGTGTAGACCCACAGACCCCAACTCCAATCTCTCCTTCAGCCACCAAAGTAAGAGCCTCTTCCTCAGTCCTCATCCAAACCGCTTTGCTTGGTGGTGGACAGTGCTGGAATACCTGCAGACCAGACCAGATTAGTCCTCAGTTCATCCTCAGGTCAGGCTCTCCCATTCCTTCTTCACACCTTCCAGTTGCAGAACCCATGCTGAATTTTCTTTCAATGCTCAAGGTCCTCACATCTTTGCTGAGAGCTCGTCATAACTGTTGGAGTAACCTGCAGTGGTTGTGCCAATATTCAGCAGCTGTGGCTGAAGGTTGGAGTTCTCCTTGCATGCTCAGGAGCTCCTGTGCTAGCATGGTAGGCAGCAATAGGAGGTGGAGTGTGGCTTTTGGGGAAGAAGCCCAGGAGGAAGTCAATGACGGTCTCATGCAGTCTCAAGGAGTCAAACTTGCAGCACCAATATTTGGTAATTCTGGCTTTACTTTGAGTTTTTGAAAGACCACAGGGGACTGTGGAACCCAGCTCCCACAGATACCTGGCCAATGTCTTTCTTTGATTTGCTTTGAAAATCCAACCTACACGATTCAAAAACCTGCAGTGTTAGCAGGCTTGTGAGATTGTTAAATCCTGAACAATGATCCTTTCACGCTGCTCCTTATCACCTTGAAGGAAGAAGAAAATGCACGTGAAAATGACCTCTTTCATCTGGAAGAGGGTGGAATTGGCACAGCAGAACTCATCCTGACACTGCATACGAGACCTCAAAAGCATGGGTGAGAGCGTGCAACTCTATGGAACCATCCCCACCACCTTGAGCACCTGGCTCCATCAGCACAGCACTGTGCTGTGGAGGCCGAGCCGTGCTCATGAAGTGGGAGAAGCACCCCAGGAAGCTCTGGAATCAAGGCATACTCTTAAGTGGGAGAAAAGTCTTAAGCAGCATCTTTGCAGTAAGACTCCTGGATTTATAAGAAGCAAAAGAGCTCCCTGTCCTTTGGATTCAATTTAATGGGCTCAGGCAGCATTAACTGGGAAAGGCACCTTCAGGATAAAGAACAGGTGTCAGCCCAGACTCGGGATCTCATGCCAGTCAAGGATTATTTTATTATAATTAATATTCTTATTTCTTATTATTGTTAATTACTGGCTGAAGCTCAGTGCTTTAGGGAACCTATAGTAATGCCTCCATCAGTGCTCCAGATGATCCTGTGTACTTTGAAAGGCCTTGTCAGAGCTCATCAGGTTTTGCAGATGACTGGCTACACAGCAACCAGAGGTGTGGGGAACTATTACAGACACGCAGGGAAATCTTGCAGACTAATCCCCATGAATCATTTTGTTTCCATTCGTGACCTCTTTTATTCATGAATATTTGGTAGAAGAACAATTCCTTCCAAATAAACACTTGTGAAAACCAAACTTGTCCCAATTACTCATGCAAATATTCTCATCTGAAAGTTTATGCAAATATATTTACCCATGTGAGCTTGTGTATCAAACTATTATGAATATGTATTTTCATGAGAAGACACACAAGGTGAAAAAACCATTCTGGGTGTTTTCTGTTGGCTTAGTAAAGGAGCAAAAAGTGAGCTGAGCATCTCCTTTAACTGTGACTAAAACTGGGTTCACAAGTACCAGTCTGAGAACATTCAATCAAATTACAAATACTGCATTCTAAAAACATTAAATTCACACCCAAGAACAGGGTTTCAGGGAAAGAAAAATGATTGTGTGCATCTGGAGTAAAACCAGTGGGTAATTTTACTTGGGAAAATAGGAGAATGGTACTAGTTATTTACAGTGAAAGGCATCCCAAATCTATTTTCAGGAGCTAAAATGATGCTCATGGAGAACCCATGGAGTGATTGCAATGACAGACAATATTTGTAGGTATAAGTGGCGATTCTGGTGGAGAAGATGACACAAGATGATGTCTCAGAGCATTTTCATTCGGAAGCTGAGGCAGAACAGGCTGGGCAACCCAGCTCTTTGTTGGTTTAAAATAGCCTCAAATGGCAGCGAGTGAAGGATTGATGTCTGCTTTGGGACTGGTAATGAGTGCCCGCCCCAGGGTGATATCTGGGATCACATCATTCAACATCTGGACAATGAGACAGAGCTCACCCTCAGCAAATGCACATGATACAAAGTTGGGGTGGGAGTGTGTGTAGATGATATGCAAAATGGCAGGACATCAACCCATGGGGACCTTGGAAATTGGATCCTTAGAGTAGGTCAGCAGAGGCCACAACTGAAACACTGCTTCTGGCATTGGACTCCTATGTCAAGAGGGATGTGGGGAGACCAGAGAGGGGCCAGTAAAGAGCGACCAAGATGGTCAGGAACCTGAGGCTTGCGACCAACAAGGAGAGGTTGAGGGAGTTGGACTGGGTTCACCTAGTGGTAGCAGCTACAGTTACTTTATGGTTTGGTTTATGGTTGGACTCAATGATCTTAAATGTCTTTTCCAATCACAGTTATTCTATGATTCTATGATTCTATATTTGAAAGAGGATTACAAAGGCATTGGAGCCAAGTCTTCTCAACAGTGTTTGATGAAGTAACTGGGGCAGGACCCACAGATTCAGGCTCAGGAGGTTCAGGATCTCCATTAGGAAAACTTTTTTTCCCAGGCAGATGGTACAGCCCTAGGTTAAGTCACGGCAGAGGCAGGAGGTCTCCATTCTTAGAGGGTTTTTAAGTTTGGCTAAGCAAAGCCATAGCCAACCTGATTGGGGTTGTCCTGCTCCAAGTGGTGGGTTGCACTGGAGATCTCCATATGTCTTTGCCATCAGTGCTGTCCCACTCTGATTCTAGGACCTGGGCAGCTCAGCTCCTTTTTCCCACAACTTCCACAAAATCCCATCCCAATGGGATGGAACACAAAGCCCTGGTGTGTTGCATGGAAATCCTGCCCCTCCGCCTGCACTGCTGAGGTCAAGGGAAGAGTTTGATGGAGAACAGCTCTCCTTCCAGACCAGAGAAAAGGTCCACAGTCAGAGACAGATCTCCATCCTCCAGTCCACAGGCATGTAATCTGTACAAGGTCAGATTGATCCCACATGACATTATGTGGAAGTACTGGACTAACTCTTAAACACAAGGCCAGGAGGACCTGCTCACCCAGTAAGACTAGTTGATTCCCACTGCAACCACTGAGTGGTACTGACCATGGGTTTGTTTTCCATTGTTTTAACCACCCGCAGCTATGACATACTTAATTCTGAGTATCAGTGGCACAAGCGGGACACTGATCTGTCCTCTAGACCCACACTCAGGTCCAGGTGCTGCTCAGTTATTCTCTGTGGTCATGGGCAGGCCCCTTGGACTTCCCTTAAAGTAATGTTTTGTGTCTGACAAATGGCCATTTCTTTGCTGTCTTACTAAGAAGTCTGCAGGCAGGAGTTCCTGAGCCACACACATGTGTAACACCCAGCACAACAGGGCTCCATACTGGTTCTTTTAAGACACATTTTCCTCCACAGCACATGGTTTCTATTATCTTGTTTAAACACAACTGGTTTTCCGATATCCCTAAAATTCACTTCTTAAATACGACAGCAGTTTTGCTGTCGGAATTCAACAATGACTGAATTTAGTATTGATAAACCCCAGAATAAATTATGATTATGTGTATGTGTATCTATTTAAATGATTGTGTGGCAGTGAAGAGCTAACAGGGACATGCCAGAAAATGCTCACAGTTCCTTTTAGTCAGATTTTGGTCCAGTCTATGCAGCTAGAAACCTGTTCTGAAGAAATAATGGGGGTTTTTTTTGCTAGTTGTTGCTACCTGTTGACATAGCTGAAATGCATTGTACCATGCTGACTCCAGCCAAATGACCCCATCTACCCTAACACTGCCAGGTCCCACTAAATCCTGTCCCTAAGCACCTCGTCTGCCTGGCTTTTAAATAGCTCCAGGGATGGGGACTTGACCCCTTCCCTGGGAAGCCCCTTCTAGTGCTTGACAACCTTTCCACTGAAGAAATTTTTTCCCAGTACCCCATCTAAATTTGCCCTGGTGCAACTTGAGGCCATTTTCCCTTGTCGCATCACCCGTTACCTGAGAGCAGAGCCTGACCCCCCCGGCTCCCTACTCCTGTCAGGCAGTTGTAGGGAGCGATAAGGTCTCCCCTCAGCCTCCTCTTCTCCAGGCTGAACACCCCCAGCTCCCCCAGCTGCTCCCCATCAGCCTTGGGCTGCTCCCCCACAGCTTGGCGCCATCCAGGCAATGGTGATGTTAAACAATACTCACCTCCTTCTTTAGCAAGGGAAGGTGTTTCCATGAGCTCCTGTCAGTTACTGAGCTACTGTCTCTAACTCTTTTGAGCTGCAATCTGTTGGCTGGTGATTAAATTTGTATTTGCCATGAATAATGGGCATTTTGCAATTTTTAAGTATTTACTATAACTTCTGGATGAATTTCTCTGGAAAACAGAAGGAAATGGACAATTAACTGTCATTGCAGTAATTTAATGTGTTGATGAATGTCTGTTTGATCTGTAACCTTTACTGGAGGAAAACTGGCGGGTGCTTTCTTCTTCCAGATTCATGAAATGTGCAAGAATTTCATATATTTTGGACATTAATTTCTCTCTGTAATGTGATCGATGTTAGCCAAATCCTTCCAATGTTACTATATGAAGAAAGACAAGAGGCAGCGATGCAACACTACTACATGAAATCATCTCCTTGGGACATCAGGGTCATCATTTTTTAAACAGGAACATGAACTTGGCAGAAATAAGACAAATCCACAAACAATTTGTGTTGCTGAGTCTGTACTTTCTTTCTAAAAGTTTCAGCCCAATATTTTGCCCAGCTCAGGAACAGGGAGGTGTTGAAATCAGAGCCCTGACTGCATGTGCAGCATCACACAGAGAATTGCCTCCAAGCCCCTGGGGGTCATTAAGGTGCCATCACCAGGCTGCAGTCTGCTGAGACCTTCCTGCCTATTGGAAGTTGCTGGTTTTGGCTTGAACAGGAGGAAACAGGCTGGAGTGCTTTGATTTTTCTCCTCTAGACTACAGATCGCATTATGCACTAAGTCATTTTTACAATATATCAGGCTGGGGGGTATTTTCCAAATGCTGTGATGAGAACGGCTTTAAAAAGCAGGCAAATGACGTTCCCAAAGATTGACAGAGGATAAAGCACACACAAGAATTCATTCGCCACCCCCCAATGATAACACAGTGGTGATCAGAGCTCCCAATGAGGCAGCCGTGGGCAAATGGTGACTCTTTAATGACGAGCATAAATTTAATTTGATTGCTGGGAATAATTGACTGTTACAGACCTCCGCTCATTGCAGTGGATTTGAGCAAACATAATTGAAAGGGACATGTGTTTTTTCCTTCGTGCTCCCTCTGCAGTTGCTGATTAACCTCCCAGCTGCAGCATTTGAACTGGGTGCTGGCTCTCGGGGCAGACAGACACACCGACCCGGCGAGGACAGAGCCTAGCCTCAGCCCAACGGGATGCGGTGCACAGAGCTCAGGACAGATGTGAGGAGCACAGCAACATACCGTGTGCTTTGGAGTGGGGAAAGGCTATGAGCTCCTGCTGAGCCTCACCCGCCTAGGAGAGAAGGTGTGGATTATTCCTGTCAGGCCAAAGCATTATTTAATTTTGAAGATTTTTATCAGAGGTGTCACTGGCTGCTCCAGCTTCATGTCCTCCTGTGACAGGTTCTTGCTGATAGACCATCAGCAGTAACTGTGGCACCACCACCATGATTAGATGTCCCCATGCAACCCAGACATCCCAACGGATATGTGCAGCCCATAGTAGGTTCTATAGAAAACCTATAACCTGCTAGATGACAGCCATGGGGACAAGAGGTGGGGCTGGGCCTTGAGGATGGCAGGCTTGAACCCCGTTGGTTTCTGTGCTGCTTTTCCCTGATATTCTGACTAAGATCTTTTGCCCTATCTAGACACTTCCTCCTCCTCCTGATGTTTACACCCAAAGCTGTTCCCATTCAGCTGATGGGTGGAATTCAGGCCTTCTACAGCAGGCCTGTGCATGTTGCAATCTGCACAAACATGGCAAGAAGCATTTCCAAAACCACCTGGGGGACTGATGCTTGCCTTGCAGCTTCAAAGGTGACTCAGACACCTTGGAGCTTAAAGCTGGGGAGCAACCGTGGCTGGCCAGAAAGGGCCATAGGGCCATGACAAAGACAGTGTCTTTAAATTGCACCTGTATAGAGGATGTTGCTCAAGGTCAGAGAAATCACAGCAGGGAGACTGGGGATAAGTGAGGGAGGACCAAGATCCTCTGGAAGAGCTGGAAATGTTTAATGAGTCATTGAGCATGATGAGCTATTCAGCATGACCTCCTCTTGGGGTACGCAGTTCTGCCATTTCTTTCATTGCTTCTGAGCCCAAGAGAAAGATTTTGGTCTGTTAACAAAGCATCCTTTGGTACCTACAAAGACCATTAAGGGATGGGATCAGTTTTGTCAGCAGCATATTGCTGCTTCGACAGAAGTTTTTGTAGGTACTGTGCAGCAGAGACTCCCTCTGCCAGTCACAAAAGTGCTGTGGAAATAAAATTGAGTGTTGTCTCAGATGAACCCTGGTGACAAGCTGGGGAGGAAAGCAGCAGCTACAGGCCAGGTGTACCTCGATGTCCCTGTGACCCTGCAAAGGATGGCAGGGCGAGCAGCTCCCCTTGCTGGGGCAGCCCCGGCATCTTCTCTGTGCCTGGAACAGCTGGCATTTGTAAATATGTTTGAGCTCTTTAGAGGTGATATTTTCTCTTCTGGGTCAGGAATGTGTCAGAAGTAAAATATTTGCTCAAGAAATCAATGATTCTTTCAGTATCACTTGGAAATCAGTGACAGTCACAAGGAGGGTAAGTGCTCCTTCTTCTCTCCACAAGATATTGCGGGGGAGAAGAAGTCCCTAATGCAGCACATGATTTTCCTTCAACTATATATTGGGACTGGACTAAACCACAAATTATGATGGGCTTTGAGGTATTCCTTTAAATGTGTCATATTGTCAGCTTTGTTACATTTCACACCGCCTTTATTTTTCAGCTAGTTCATAAAACTCCACGTTACAGGTGGGTTCATGTCTGATTTGTACCTCAGTGTTAGTTGAACCACCACTGAGCAGACCGACATTCCTGGGAGGGGAGTGTCATTTCCACCTCTCGTTGAGGTAAGAATGCACAGAAGCAGCTCCCTATGCAAAAAGAAATGGGAAGACCAGGAGTTTGAAGTGGAACATACACAAGGAAAACTATATTCCTCTCTGAAAACCAAGCTCCATCATCCTCATCTTCGTTATTCTTTTAAAAAGAAAAATGATGGCTGGGCAAGCCTCTGTGAATATAAAGCAATTCTGCCTAATAATGAGGAACCAGTTAAAGAGCTGTTCAACATCAGAGTCTAATAAAGCTATCTTCTGCAGCCATTTCCATGTATTAAAGGTTGAAAAAATAAGTCTGTAAAATTAAATGTAAAGCTGTAAAAATGTAAAGCTGTAAAATTAAGTTCTGGAAGTCTGAAAATCTTGGTAAATGAAGAAAAGCAGATGAAAACATGACATTCCAAAACATTCAAAATTAAATGGCAACTTCTTTGTGTTTTGTAGTGCCAGTGCAATGTTTGAGATAAAGCCAATATTCATTCCCATTTTCCAATAATTACTAGACAGAGCTTCTCTAAAGGCAATGTTCACATCACCAGTTGCCAATAATGTTATATTTTCAAAACTGAAGACATTTCCTGTAGCTCACATCCTAAATTTTCCAACACACATTGTGCCCTTTCATTTCTGTCTTGCAAGTAAGCAGCAGATGATGGATAATTTTTTCTTTCAACAGACAATTTCAAATATTTTGATATTTCCACAATTTGAGGAATCCAGGTAAAAATACAGCCTTTCTAATGAAATCATCATCTTCTCAATGAAAAAAATAATTGCTGAGCATGAGATGTTGTTCCTTTATACATCAGATATGAAGACATTTAACTCCGTAAGCCTATTGATCAATGTATCCATGTCCCTAGATTGGAAAAGACCTTTAAGATCATCAAGTCCAACCCTTACCCTAACCCTGCCATCCTACCACTAAACCATGTCCCTAAGCACCACGTCTATCTGTCTTTCAAATACGTCCATGGATGGGGACTCGACCCCTTCCCTGGGCAGCCCGTTCCAGTGCCTGACAGCCCTATCAGTGAAAATTTTTTTCCTAATGTCCAACCTAAACCTGTCCTGGCACAACTTGAGGCCATTTCCCCTCATCCCATCACCCATTACCTGGGAGAAGAGACCGCCCCCCACCCCCAGCTCCCCCATCCTGTCAGGCAGTTGTAGGGAGCGATAAGGGCTCCCCTCAGCCTCCTCTTCTCCAGGCTGAACAGCCCCAGCTCCCCCAGCTGCTCCCCATCAGCCTTGGGCTCCAGACCCTTCACCAGCTTTGTTGCTCTCCTCTGGAGATGCTCCAGCAACACAACGTCTTTCTTGTAGTGAGGGGCCCAATACTGACCCCAGCATTCGGGGGGCAGCCTCACCAGTGCCCAGGACAGGGGCATGGTCACTGCCCTGCTCCTGCTGGCCACATTATTCCTGATACAAGCCAGGATGCCATTGGCCCTCTTGGCCACCTGGGCACACTGCTGGCTCATATTCAGTCGCCTGTCGACCAACACCCCCAGGTCCCTCTCTGCCGGGCAGCTTTCCAGCCACTCTTCCCCACGCCTGTAGCATTGCATGAGGTTTTTGTGACTCAAGTGCAGGACCCAGCCCTTGGCCTTGTTGACCCTCATACAGTTGGC